>NPFG01000349.1:0-41907 GCA_002288965.1 Xylaria sp. MSU_SB201401
ACCTGAGTTAGATTAACGATGCCTACTACTGTTCACGATTTTAATGTAGTTAACAGTTTGCGTTTGGTCTGGTTTGTTAGTTACCTACTTTATATGTATATATCAATGGAAATCTACTTCTTGATCAAAGGTTTTTTGAGAGAGTATGCTTTCTGGTTTGAATTGTTGGGAAGGCATGGTGATGATCTCATTGGCTGTATTGCGCTGCGTACTCTTCTATTAACTACTAACTAGGTAGATATCCTGATTTTGGACGCCTTCCTACTATGGCCAGCGTTCTCTCCCAAGAGAATGAAATAGGAAGTTATCCGAATCCTCCTCTAGGATAGTTGACATATTAGTTCCGTGATCTGGGATAATCCGTCTGCAATAAAAATGACCCTGCCAGTGTTTGGTCGATGTTGAGTAACCAGTTGTTATTCTTCCAGTCTTTCGATCCAAGCGACCCTTCCTAGATTATCAATATCTAAGCTGAACATCTTTACCAGATTAAGGTGATCGATCGTAGTACAATATAATTAATAGAATAGGAAGAAGACGACACCATCTATCTGCACTATGTCAACGGCTTGATACTATGTAATCCCCGATGTTTCCCTCTCACCCGTGGTGAAGCGGATTTTATTATCTGTGAATTGGGATGGTGTGAGCAATAAACAGGATTCGCATCGCGGAGTCGGGCTCGGCTGTTATGGATTAGTATCACGAGGAGAGGAGAAGAAGGAAAGTAAGAAAAGTAAGAAAAATAACATCTTCCTCGAGTATAATTAGTCACGGGTGAGGTTTTTCGTATGTCAAGGATATCGGCTCCTCCGTCTTGGGGCACAGGTGAGGATTAGAGGTTGCTACCAACATAATGAGATATACGCTCGTCAGAATATCGGAAGCTGAGTTTGAGAGAAGGCTCGCTTATTCTTCTAACTACCTAGGTATTGTGATGGGTCGAGTCCGCAGGCTGGACTTGGGTCTGCTAACAGTCGCATTTAACTTGCTCTTTCTTTTCTTTGAATTCTTAGCATGGCAGACAACCTCTTCCATTCTACTCCCACTAAGACTCCATTACTTGCTAGTGTCTCATATCTTATTCCCTCACCCCCCTATACCTTTGTCGTCCGTTAATGTAGGCGAAACTCATCGATCGAGCTGTGATAATTTATCACAATATCGTCACTACGTCTTCCTGACGGTCTTGAATTGGGGACACTTCGTGACTAGTAGTTGTTCTCGCCGACTATCGCGGACTCGCATCGTGCAGCTACACGGTGGTTATGCATCAATGGGGGTGGTGACGTCGACCTTCCAGTATCCGGTTTGTCCAGCCGAGCGAGGCTAAAATTGCAGTGAAACTAAAATTAGATTTAGAACTTAGATTCAGAACGCCCCCCTTTAAATGCCCCTTAAATGCCATCAGGATACATTGTGGTTGAATCGTAAGAAGCCAAATGTAAGAACTATGAACGAGCCCACATTTTCATGAGCACAGCGAGCCTTGACTATCGTGGACTCCTTAAGTAAAAACTATAGCTCCTCGTCCCCTCTACACCCACAGCATTCGAACGAGACAAAACCAGGCAACCAAAAGCTAAATTGATAAGAGTGTATTAAGAAACAACCTTTGATGGCTGGAGATCGTCTGTGATCACCTCATGATAATTCGTTTATCGTCTTGTGTTTTACATGTCTCGTCACGGTGTCACGGAACTACTAGGCCTAATCTCCGAATAGGGTACGGACTAGGGATAAGACTGTATATATAGGGGATAGATTAGACTAAAGGGCGAAGTTGTATAGTTTGCCATGAATAGGGATAAAAGGAGTGCTGTGGCTGGGGCAGCGTCGCCTTTTTTTTTTTTTTTCCCCCGACTCAGTGGGCATTTTTCAGTTTATTCCAATTCGGATTGATGTTCACTGTGGTACCGTTGAAATCGAGGGGATAGACCTAAAGACTAGTCGGCATGTTGATAATCAAGGGAAGTTGGAGCCATTCCGGGAATTAAACCCGGTCGGCAACGAAGAAAGTTACAAACACAAGGTTTGTCTTAGTTCGTTGTTTCCTCCTTGATCAGTGCACGGAGACTAACCAGGGTTAGCACCGGATAAACGCGAGTTGTCGCGTCTCTTGTATCTGTGATCACAGTTAACCGAGCCGGGTCCGGCAACGCTCGTTCTTGGTTTCGCCGAAGGAACCGGCGCAAGATTAGCCAATAGCCCTGATGAGCATCGTCGACGCGACGAGAATCATTAAGGAGACGTTCGCTAACAACTTGGATGATCTCGTGTCGGGGAGGCATAGTGTATAGGGTTTGATGCAAGAATGTTCGGGTAGCACTCAAGGGTTGACCTTTTTTTCTTTTTTTTCTGCCATATGAACTGGAACGAAGATGGATTGAAAGTCTATCAGTTGAACAATACCACATCCTTGCCCGCCTCGGGGCTTGTAACGAGCTTGCGAGGTACCTATATTAGAACTAATGAAGCTGAACTACTACTATAGCCATGAGCTGAGAGGCGGGGTCGAAACAGAGTCATTTATGTGAGGATTACCCTGGGAGCGTCTGACAGGTTCTATGGCGTGTGTAAGGAAGAGCATGCGCTAGTCACATCTCAACTATCGCCGTCCCGAATACGGGAGTGTCAATGACTAACGTCTTCATGGTGGTTACTGACTTGTGTTAGCCTTTGCCTGCTGATTCGGGGAGGGTGGCGCTTGTACATTGCTTCGTAATCCAAACTGTGTTCGTTGTGGATTGAGTTCTGGTTGCTGAGTGGCCTCGGTTGTTACCCGCCTTCAACTGTTGTTGTAGAGTTATCGGAGAGTAATGCCCCGTTCGGCGGGCTGTTTTGTGCAAGTGTGCTTACAAATTAACCCTGTAATTGAAGATCAAAGGAAGAGTGTATGTGGTGGGGCAATTAGCCGGGAGCACTGTCAAGTTGTTTGGTAATAATAATGTATTGATTAGGGATATATAGATGCTAGTTCACTAAGCCTCGCCAATGCATTTCAAGTACTGAAAGCACACCTACTCTGTATCCGCGATCTCCGTAACGCCAGAGTGCCCTGTCTGGCGAGCGTGTTGCATTACAGCCTTCTCACCCTGCAGGATCTCATGACACTGGTTGCATACGACGACAAAGTCGCTAACGCTCGTGTAGTAGTGGCGGTCCTGTAGTATCCGGCAGATATCCTGCGTGCGCCGGAGTATGCGTTCGTTGCCTACCGCATTCCACCGTGTCACGTCGAATTCCATCATACCCATAGCTCCTTCGGTAGCAGCCTCAGCTACTCGATCATACTAGCACCCAGTCAGTGGAACGAGTTTTGATCGATTACACGGGAAAGAATTAACTCACGTGTACGCCGGAGTAAACGACAACGCAGAATTCCTCGTAGTCTTGCTATTTACACCGCTGGAGTCAGTAATTGCCGAACGGAGTAAGAGGTCCGGGTTGTATTCTGCGAATATGCACGAGCAACAAGGCCCAAACTTTCCCAAAGAAAAAAAATAGAGGATTCCAGAGAACTAACCTGCTCCCCAAAGCGGTACGCCGTGCCGGTCTTTACGTCAACACTGCAGATTTCGACCTTGAAGATTTCAGACAAGATGCTGAGTTCTATCCCACCACCCCACATGCCGTTGAGCAAGCGGTCACAATACCTCTCAGGACGGGCTCCCAGGAAATTTTCGTCGAACTTGAATGGATTCTCGCGAATGAAATCGACTACCATCCGGCGCAGGGTGGCCGGGGTGTACACACCGACACTGGAGGCCTTGCCAAGTGGCACCAGCCCGCCGAGGGCACCGCCCACGGCAGTAAACATACAGTCTCCATCGTCAGGCATGACACGAAGAACTATCATCGTACGTGTATTAGTTAAGTCGAGGCCGGAAGCGTTCTTAATACTCTCAATAATACTCGTGACGTACCTAGATTGGTGCGAGACTCGGGCATCTCAACCTTGACATCCTCGCCGGAGCCATACGACAAGCTGGCAGCTAGTTGCGCATCGTATTCTGCCGCAGGAGTAGCGGCAGATGTGGCAGGTGCTGATGGCGGCTGTTGTTGTTGTTGTTGTTGTTGTTGTTGTATGGGATTCTCGATAGGGACGATGGTCAGGTTCTCCCTCTGCAGCCCAAGGTCTCGCACTTTCTGACTCCCCTGCTCGGCGTCTAGCATCTGCAGCGGCCAGCCATACTTGACGGCGATCGCACCGGACCCCGTCTCGACCTCTAGGGCAGACATAAGATGGGCGACAGTGGCGTCTTCGGGGAGCTCGAGGAACCCCCCGCCCGAGGGGCCTCGGAAGCGAATCCTCATCTTCCGGGCCTTATCGGCGGCAACGGCGACTGTTGCTGCAGCTCGCTTGACAACTTGGCATTCAAAGCGCCAAACGCCTGCTGAGAGAGGAGTGAGCGGTGATGAGATAGGCGATGAATAGCGAAGTATTTAGTTAGCGAGTGAGCAAGCAAAGAAGCAAGCAAGCAGCTCACTCTACCTGCCTTGAAGAGAATGAGAGAGGTATAGGCGTCAAAGCGATGGCGTAAGAAGGATGACAAAGCAGAAGGCCCGCCGCTTTATACACTTGAGTATCGAAGAAAGTAGACTGGGTTGTTGGATGGACTGTGAAACATGACAGCTTTGGCGGGTATGGCGGGCGATGCTTCTAGTGGTGATGGTCGGGTCATTGCATCGTCAGTAGTTGGGATAGATGCGTAACCTAACCTGAACCTGAGTGCTTAGGTCACGTCACGGTAGAAACTAATGGGATGCGCATGCTCCATCGGGTCAACAACACCAAGCGTTTTGGTGGATAGCGGAAGGGCTAACTGCCTATTAGATTCACTTTCTGGCCTCGGTGGAATGATTAGGAAGTAACTTGATGTAATTAAGTAGTATATGATGATAGATGATGGACGATCTAGTCATAATCCGTCAAGTTATTTCACAGTCCATTAGCTCGTAGTCATGTGAAGCCGTACGTGCATAGAAGTAGAAGTACGTGCTGCGAGAATGCGATAGCTTACCTAAACGATTCTATCACGAATAAACTCGGTTGATGCTGCAATCTACAAGTAACTTCGAGTTATACCTAGGTACCTACATCCTTACGACCCCAGCTGGGTTGGTAACACTGAGGGGGGAAGGCATCTGTTACCTACGGTGGCCCATAGCTGTCACTGGGTCAAAACCATACATGCTACACCTTAACGCTTGGATTCACCCCATAAATACCCACTATTAATCCACTCTGCCCCGCCTAACGCCTACACCCCAGCTGGCGAACAGCTGACAAATAGGCGTCGCGCAATCAAACAAGGAGTGTCTCTAATATCGCAATAACTTAAAGTACATAATATTTAGTTAATAGCTATATGTATATAAAGCTAGTAAATCTATAATAATAGCTAAAAAAAAATATGAGTAGGCTTATTTAAAGCGCAATTTTTTAATATATCATTTTAAACTTACCTCTTCCTTTTATTACGAGTTATTGTTAAGATATCCGCGTTTGAAGGTTGGCGTTAAAGGTATGTTCCAGTGTAGGCAAGAAGTGCCTACCACGCTGGGGGACCTTACAGCGCGGTACTTGGGTACTTGCGCAACCGCTTGCCAATCACATGGCAGCATTTCCACACTGGCCGGGTGGCCCTGCACACCCGCGAACATCTTACCCGGGGAGCGTGCGATCCCGTTGGTCGGGAAGCTCAAAGCAGCGAAGGACCTCTCTTAGTATTCCTACCGTACCTACCTAGGTAGGTAGAGTGCACCGCGGCTACACATAGACAGTCTGATTACAATTGCGAATCCAAGCCCCGTACCCCGAAAGAAAGCCTCGCCAACTCGACACAACCATTGGCAATGTATAGTAGCCCGCCAATTGAGCGATAGGAACCCTCCCTAGCAACTTGGAAGCTTTCCACGACGCGCCTCGCGCGACACGATACCGGAACTAGACAACGCCCGCCTCGCCAGCGACAAAATGGCCGATCCCGTGGTGGATGACAAGACCACAGATGCTGCTGCGGCTGCTCCCTCTCTCGTGGTGGTGGAACAGGAGAAAGATGCAGCCAAGATGTTGACTGAAGATGCTATGGACATTGATCAAGATGCAAAACCGAATACGACCGACACCGAAATCGCTGCTACTGCTACTACTACTGCTACTGCTGAGCCGGATGGCGCAAACTCTCAACAGCCCGGCTCGGAGTCGCAAGCTGAACGCGACTCGAAACCTGCTGTTGAGCCTGATACGAGTACCCAGCCAAAGGAAGAAGCAAAGCCGGACCCAACAGCCGACCAAGAGCTGGAGCCACAGACAAAGACTGAGGGCGGCGCAGAAGCGGACGCCGACGCCGATGCAGATGCCGACGGCGAGCCTGCTGAGGACAGACAGACGCCGAGTCGACTCGACAATGACATGCTGAATGTCATCGAGAATGTGGCTAATTACTTGACCGTCTACAAGGACTCGGAGTGCGTGGATGATTCTCCTATTTCTAACCCCCTATAGGTGCTAATATCATCTTGTACGGCAGTGGTCACTATATCGCGTTTCACTTCCAGCGCATTCCCAACCGTCGCCTCGTGCCCGACTATCATGACGTTATTAAGGAACCTACTGCCTTTAGTACAGTCCGCGTAAGTGGGAGGGGAGGATTGACTGCTGTGATAGCTTTGTCGCAAATCAACTAACTACTACATCAATATCCAACAGACCAAGAAACTTAAGAAACAGTATACTGCTTTTTCCGAATTTGTTCGAGATGTTGCTCTCATCAGCCACAATGCCCAAGTCTACAACAGACCTTCCTCTCAGGTTTTTAAGGATGCGCTGAGATTGCGAGAGGTCTTCCAGGAGGAGCTACAAAAGTTGGTGGAAGATGGAACCATCACCGCCGAGGAGGCTATTCTTCCTGATCTGGGCGAGATACCCGATGCCGACGATTCCCCCGACGAAGAAGAGGATGAAGAAATGGAAGAAGACGAAGAAGACGACGTGGATGACGAGGATGATGAAGAATCCTCTGACGATGACGCTGGCCGGGGTCGTCGCAGGCGCAGAGGCCGTGCTGATGAGACATATGGTTCACGAGCCGGCGAGTCGCAGAAAACCCGTGGCCGTCCACCCAAGGTCTTCACACCTGTTGAGGCACGGATTTACAGCCTGCTCCAGGGTCTTCGAAAATTGAAGCACTCCAATGGCGATCTCCTGATCTACCCCTTCGAGAGACTCCCGGACAGGTCCAGTAACCCGGACTACTACGCAACTATCTCGAACCCGATAGCTCTTGACGTCATCAAGAAGAAGTACAAGAGGAAGAAGTATCAGAGCGTGGATCAGGCCATGCAGGATATCGATTTGATGTTTGAAAATGCCAAGGAATATAATATAGAGACAAGCCAGCTATATAAGGACGCCGTGCAATTGCAAAACTATACCCGCGAGCTCGCGGAACAAGAGAAGACACGTCCCGACAATGATTTCGAAGACGAGAATGGTAGGCGACCTGTATCAGAGATCCACCACAAAGGCGAGGTCTGGAGAGTCGGTAAGTAGAGCATTCTGCGTAATCCTCTGATGCACGTCGGGTGATTGACTGACCTGGAGCTTTCTAGGCGACTGGGTTCATATAACCAATGCCAACGACTTGACAAAGCCCATCATCGCTCAGATCTACCGGACCTGGCAAGACCGTCAGGGGCAGCCATGGGTGAATGCTTGCTGGTACTATCGGCCGGAACAGACGGTGCATCGTCATGATAAGTTTTTCTTGATGAATGAGGTGGTGAAGACGGGGCAATATCGAGATCACTGCATTGACGAAGTCGTGGATCGGTGCTTCGTCATGTTCGTGACGCGCTTCGACAAAGGCAGACCCCGCGGCTTCTCCCGCGACAAAGAAGTATATGTCTGCAAATCGCGGTACAATGAGGAGAACCACCGGCTTAATAAGATCAAGACGTGGTCCACCTGTTTACCAGACGAAGTGCGCGAAAATGATTATGAGATGGACTTATTTGACGTTCCTCGCGTCCTAAAGAAGATACCTAGTCCCATCAAACATCTTCTTCGCTACGATGCCAAACCTACTGACCCCCTTCCCAAGCCGACGTGGGGAGCACCTAATGCGCCGCCTCTAGTGGGAGCTGTGCACTGTCGGGAGAGGGAATCTAATGTAAGCACTCTACCTTTTTTAAAATTTTATTTTTTTCCCCTTCAAGTTCATTTCTATTTGTTTGGCCCCTTTGCTATCGACGCTACCTTCCCCAAATCACGTCCTTGTGGTTGTTAGGATTCCAGCTAGAAAAGTTTGCTCGTGACTATGGTCGATAAGAAATAACTGTGCGGGAGCTTCCCCCGTTGTTGAACCTTGAAATTCTTTCTCACCAATTTCCAATTGATCTCACCCAATCTTATCGATTGCCTCTGTCGAACCTCAAGACAATCAACACTGACAGATGATCTCTCTCTGTAGGAGTCTCCGCCACCTGAAGCAACACCATCATCTGTACCCGCCCACATCGAACCAATACGCCGCCCATCCATGATGCAGACCACTCGCCCTGTAGATGGGCAGGGGGACATCAGCATGGGCAACACGGGGCATTTCTCGACCATACCAGTTCATCCAACACCCACCAACGGACATTCGGCGCCGCCTACGCGCCTCAATACACGCCGCGTCCTAGCGCGACACCAGTTCCTGTTCCACAGTATGGTGCTCACACATTCCAAGCGACACATGCCCCGGCGCCACAGATGCCGCCTCAGGCTCCGCCATTCCAGGCGCATCCACCCCACCAGGCACATCCAAATCCCACCTATAACGGGTTTCAACAGCAATACACTCCCACGCCCGTCCCCATGCCTCCTCAGCCTCACCACGTCCCTCCCCCTCAGATGACTAATCCGATCGTGCCCTACGACCCATCACAGCGCCTAGCACCTTCGCCTGCTCGGGGCTCGGCTGTACCGGTACCCAGTCCCAACACTCACGTGCAAGCCAACACGTACAATCCGCCGCGCCCGTCGAGGTATACAAGCTCGACGAGGCCACGAATGCCAGCATCCCGGCCGATGTGCGAGAGCAATTCCTACGGGATGAAGCGGGCAATGTCCTCTTCTTTACGCAGCCGCCTCTCGATCGGCTGCATCGTGGCGTATCCAAGGAGCACGCGAACCTCGGGCACAGCGTCCGCTACCTTGCGGATCGGGCACGTCAGGTGCAAGACCGTGCCGCCAAGCGCAAGGCAAGAGATGAGTTGCGGAGGGTGGAAGAGGAGAAGCGACGTGCTGCGGAACAAGAATCGGCGCAGATCGAAAAACAACAGCAGGTCGATGCGGCGGCTAAGGTCCTCCTAGGCTGGGCTCAGAGCATCCAAGACGAGGCCGATATGCTCAAGGCCACCTATGACGGATGGAGCGTCAAAGATCATGACGTTAACGCCGTCTAAACAAACTCGATTCTAGCGGCGTCTTGGAGCGGCAAAAAGAACAACTAGAAAGTGACAGACGGTCCGCTTCATCATTACTGTGGATTAAAAGCTTTGAGGTGTTTTATCAGGGAATGGGACAAAGTTTTCGGAGTTTGCGCATAACGTGGGTTAGGTAGGTCGGTGCTTACTTGCAAGACGAGGCCTAAAACTAGCTGTGATTTATTTCTTTTCCCGACAAGTGCTCTCTTAACGCAGCTTGGAGAAGGCCGGCCCGGCGAAGAATAGAGTAGATTCAGCTGGGTCGATGTACTACTAGTAATACGATCAAGTTTGAGAGGCCCAAGGAGACTAAGATGATGAGGGTCTGTATCATTTGTCGCTGGCGCTATGATTCATCGAGCGAGCGAGCGAGTAAGCAGTTGTAATAGCATCGACTTTTGCAAGGGTAACCCCACAAAGTTGGCCATCGGATGGTTCAAGAATGGACCTAGAATCCACGATGCAAGACAGGGGTTTGGAGAATGGCAATCTCAGTGAGCTACTACAGTACGGGACAAATAAACATGCATGCGATTAGAGCTTTAATAGGGAAAATGTATGTACTTTATTGAGCGGACTGCTCGGATTCTTGGTTTATTGTAATGCATTCGATTTCCCAACTGGAGCAGCTTCTTGTTATTGTATATTTGAAGCACGTATAATACTACACATAGGTAATCATTTCACGCTTCGGGCAATCGGGCATCAAGTAGGTAGGCATTCAATCCAGCCTCCACATGCTGTAGTGTGCCTGTTTTGGTATATGCAGGCGGATGCGATTGACAGCTTATCTGGAGTTAATACCATGGTTTCTATTTAGAGGAATAGAGCAGGGCAGAATAGTTAAATACCGAACTATACGTACTAGCGTTACCTAGGTAAGTACTTACTTGACGTGCAGGAAGCATATTTCCCTTCGATGCTGTTGAAACAAAGAAAGGTGGCGACCCTGTCTTGATGAACACAGTAGCCCGGCCTACCTAAGTAGGCACTATTAGTTAGCCGTAAGCCGCCCGTTCTGTGTGGCTGGGTGGGACAGCAGCAGTCGGTACCGGTGACAGGTGGCGTGCGGTAGAGGTTATATGCCTTAGCTTATAGCTTAGGTAACAGAGGCACTGCAGGTAATGGGGCAGCTACTAGAGGAGCCTAGGTGCAGATGCCAGGGTCCCGACCGAATGAATCAACGACAAGTGTGGTGTCAACCTTTCTACCTCCATCCCCATCCCCATCTCATCTGTCTCGCCACAGACGCCAACATCGACTACACACTACACACACTACATAGGTGGTGGCCTGCCCATTCCATGTACATACATGGGTTTCCGCGCTCACCGCATCCTCGCTGTCAAGCAAACCCTGCCTTCATTGCATCACTCTCTACCCGAGTACAGGCGATTGCGATTGTAAAGGTCGTCGGCTGTTCGCAAGAGGGCATCTTCTCCACTCCGCCATTGTCGGGCCTCTCTTCATCAACCCCTGCGTGTCATCGTACCCATTTAACTCGCGCCTTTGGTCCCTCCACTTCACTTCAGCCCAACCCAGCCCAGCCTATTCAATAGCTTGACCTGTCTTTGTCTTTGTCTTTGTCTTGTATTGACTTCTCTTCTGTCTGTCCTGCGTCTGTGTGGCTCCAGGCCGCTTCTCAGACTGACGACCACAACGCCTACTTTTGCAACTCACTCCGCCCGCTCTTCCTCATCCTTTCACCATCCAATCTACCTGTTCTGCCACCATACCTGAGACTAGGTGTTCGTCAAACCTGACCCTACCTGCACGCTCGCTGCGCATTTTGTACGCCACGCCACACCACGTGCATTCCCTTCCACACAATACCGCTGCGGGCAGTTTATCGAACTCTACCTCTACCTGTTGTACTCACCATTGTACTCATCACCTGCCACATTACCTACAACTACCTTTATCTAGCCCAACCTTATCTATTCCGGTTCCAATAGGTTATATCTTACCTCTCACCCTATGAAACGGTTCACAGCTTAGAGCCTGACGATCCAAGTTCGGTTTTCTCTCCACCTATATAGTGAGGGTCTCACGGATCAACACAGGACCTGAACATGAGTCCCTCCCCTCCTCTCCACGACCGCACTTACCATCTACACACGCCTCACACCTAGCCATCCCGTCCATCTTCGCGTAGGTCACTGTTTCCTCCTCTTCAGACTATCCCCTCAAGTGTATCCTCATCACGCATTGCCGTTGCTACCAGCATAGATTATCCTCTGAGATACCTCCATCCAAGTCCACTAAACTCATGTTTTCAAAACCCATGATTGACCCTCTTCACAGGCACCCTTGGGAGTTTGATGCGGTGATTCAACTCGCTTCGAATTAATCGCCAATCGGAAGTGAGCCTGTCCGCAAACCTTGTTGGCACGGTTCATTCGCAATTCTATTTTCAATTTCTTTTTTGCTGGCATGGCCCTAGGATTACAATTTACTCAAGCTTCTACATCGACGAGGAGTTTATTGTACGGGATCCTTTTGGCGCTTGCGCATGCCTATAACCGGATTCAACTAGAGTTTCCGACGCCAATCTCTATATCCAACCTCGCCACCTGTTCATTCCCACCGTTCCTAGCCACGAAATGAGGGCTTCTCCTCAGAGACCTGGGCCCAATGGGTCAAGAGTGCTCAAGAAGCGGTCTTCGATTCCACGTCTAGGCGACCGTTTGCATGCTGTCTTTACTCGCGATATGTCTCTTGCCGATAGGTCAGTTACTCCCACTTGTTACAGGCCTCATTGCCCAGATTTACTATTCATCCATCTTCCTCTTCGCGTCCCCTTCACCCGTCCTCAATTTCCATAGCTAATTTTATAACAGCACTGCACATACTGAAACCGAAGCATCCGCAACGCTTACAAGCAGTAATCTTAACCGGCTTGCCAAGTCTTCGCATTCCAATACCGACTTCGTTTTAGTTGACACACTTTCCATCTGTTCCGACGAGGACGTCGTCTTAATCGGTACATCTGAGCCATCGATGAAATCGAATCCTTCGACTCACCTTTCTTCTCGATCTATTACTCCCCGCGGTGACGAGACACCGCCGACCACACTAACTGGTGATGAGTCATATTGCTCTTCGGATGATGAGACCACGCTCAACCTATCTACCCCAGTCAATGACAAGGCTTTCTTCAGCTCTACCCGGGATGCCACTCGTGGACTTGAGAATATCAAGATTTTCGAGGCGCCCACTTCCAAGATTGATTGCGAATCACATGTCATAATCCCCTTCTCGGAACAAGCAGAGCAGCTAGAAGAAGTTGATAACCCATGTTACATACCGTATCGCACTTCCAACGAGCCAGCGGTCTTACTCGGACCGAAGTCATTTCATACTAACACTAGGACAAATCCTACTGATTGTTTTGTTCCTGACGCTGAATCCCTGCACGGCATTGTTAGAGGCTTTCTGGCTACCGGGACAAGAGCGAAAAGTGTCCCCCTTTCCACCGTGGACCCGGCATCACCAGTTGTGACCAATCCGACAACACCCGATCGAGAAAAGCCATTCTGGGAGCCCCAGCGCATCTTTGACTTTTACATCAAAGGGGTATTGACGCCTGAAAAGGCCAAGGAGACCGCCAGGCGTTATGGCTATTCCTATGCGATTCCCGTTATTGATCAGATTGAATATCTGAAGCAAACCAATCCGACTCTCGATATCTCCGATATCATCACTAGGGCTGCCAGCAAGGGTAACCTTGGAGATCTTATCGAACCCAAAATAGTCCTATCTAAAACTCGGGAACGAGATGAATACAGCCTGAAACACAAGAGGTTTATGCATAAGTTAGCGAACTTTTGCGCAGGGGATGATGCAACTAACAACAAAAAGCCTTTACACGTTTTCGTGGACATGTCCAATATTCACATAGGTTTTTGCAATTCTTGGAAGATCTCTCAGAATATCCCAGTGGAACAGCGAATCCGCGCACCGGCATTCAACTTTAAGGTCCTGGCTACCATAATGGAGCGGAATCGAACGACTAAGAAAAAGGTCCTTGCAAGTTCCATCGCTAGCCATGTTGTTAGCCGGGTGCAGTGGCCTCAACATTTCATCGATGCAGAGCAGCAGGGATATAAGACAAGTATACTCAGTCGTGTACAGAAAGTCTCGCCCATCAAGGTTGGGCGAAGGCGCAAACCATCGCCACATGTGCCCGGCGCTGCTCAGCTCGCAAATGCGATCACTAGTGGCGATGAGTCGGGCGAGGATGTGACTAGACTCGGCTATGAAACCAGAAATGGTGAACAGGGAGTCGATGAGATTTTGCATCTGAACATGATGAACAGCATACTGGATGATATGCGCGAGCCCGGCACCATGGTCCTCGCAACCGGGGATGCTGCACAGGCTGAGTTCTCTGAAGGATTCCTGGAGTACGCCATTCGTGCTCTTTCCCAAGGCTGGAATTTGGAGCTGGTTACTTGGAAAAGAACCATCTCCTCAGCCTGGGTAGATCCCGCGTTCAAGAACAAATTTGAAGGACACTTTCGCATCATTTACCTTGACAACTTTCTCGAGGAGCTCAACGCGGATCTCAGTCCTTCGTTGACGTAACGTCATGCGGCCTCGACCAAGCTCAATCTATAACAATGAGTCAATCACATGATAACTGGGATCAAACTGTGCTGTGGTAACAAACACACTTTTTACCCTCGATTATCTAATCCAACTCTATGTTAGCATTTGTCGCCTGTCACAGGGTTACGTTGCAAGTTGGGACCAACTATTCGTCTTCATTATGTTCTTTTATTGGCGATCAGTCACTATCTCTAGCTTTCACAGTTGTTTCATGTTGTCCCTTCACTGGCCAGCACTTGACGGCGACACGAATTCTTTTTATACACAACATAAGCCCACCGCTTATAGTGAAACACTATTCTCCTTCATCCACGGCTACGCCCACACACCGATCCTTGGTTTCTCTCTTTATTGCGCGATTTTCCGAAACAGCATTTGCACGATTTGCTCCGAATAACGATTTGATGAAATTATCATGATTTTACGACGATGTCTGCGCTCTGTCACGTGCGCCCGACAGAAGAGAGGACGCGGTGATCTAATAACGGATAGATTTCTTTGCTCTCTTGTCGGTAGACTCTTGACTGGTCGGGGGGCAGTGCTGTCTATCCGTGCATCATTTCTGTCTTATTTTGGGGAGACGAGGAAGACGTGGTCATTTGTTTATTCACAATCTTCATCTGCATCATATAGGCGTTCCAGGTAGCAGAGGGAAGCTGGAAGCAATCGTCTTACCGTCTTTATAGTATCGCTAGTCAGTTGCGGTATATCAGCCGACTTTACAAAAACTACTGTTAGACAATGTTGGCATTTGGGGAGGAAAAGAGGGATTATTCAGAGTCGCGCAGCCTTAAGCATAAGAAGTTAGCATAGCAGTGAGCAGTTTCGTTTCCATTTGGTACTAGACGTGGAAGACTAGCAGTTACTTGACATATTGGAAGTCTCTGCCAGCATGTCTCGCAAGCATTACCACCTAGGACATTAGTAATACTAGTATATTGTACATTGCGTCTAGCTTTTTATTCTATGAATCTTGAGTGTTGCTTGAATATGTATATCATCGTTTTATTAGCTTTCTCGATTGTGCATATGGCCCAAGGTGGAATGCCCCCTGCCACCTCTAATTTAGTACTAGTTTGCCGATAAATACTCTATGCATATACCCATACAGATGACAGATAATTTTTGCCTGCTTCCAACTAGTTCATAGCTAGGTTACCAATGTTATCGTCTAAGGAGATCTAGACCCTCGAGTTCTAGGGACAAATGAGCCACGGGTACCATACGGTGTAATTACTCTCCAGTAGTCTCAGGAACTCCAGTTCGTACATAAGCTCTCTGACCTTGTATAGAATGGTAAAAGATCCCTCCTGTCCGCTAGGGTGATTGTTTATTTCTGTGGTGGCGTAGGCTCAGGCAAGTAATTGGTTTCATGATGGAATTGTTTGAGTAGAGTATTTTCTAGTAAATAGTGTCTATTGGGTGGGGTGTACTGTCTAGGGATATTAATTACTGTGAGCGGGGAGTGGAGGGAAGGAAGAAAATGACTTCTACCACGGATGGTTTGGGAGGTGAGAGAGAGAAGGGGGGGAATTGAGTGAGTGAGTGTGTGTGTGTGTGTGTGTGTGTGTGTGTGTGTGTGTGTGTGTGTGTGTGTGTGACGGGAGTGGAGGGTGGAGGAACGTGGGTACGCTTGCTTGGTTGGTTGTAGAAGTGAACAATAGAGGGAAATAGAGAGAAACACGGGAAATATAAGAATATAAGAGTACATGATGGAGGGGTGAGTGAGGAGTAAGTGAGTGAAGTATCGGAACGAGAGCTGGAATGACTGTGTGGATGGATATAAGGATCAGAAGTCGAGATAAGGTAGAGGTGCGAGGAAAGTAGAATCAGTGTCAGCGTCAGTGTCAAAATGAACCGTAGATGCGAGGAGATTGATACGTGAATGATAATATCGAAGCTTTTTGAAGCTTGACGAGGACTTGAACAGACAGCGCCGGAGGCTTTCCGTAGAGTGGTGCTCGTCGGGGGAATGTCTCTTTGATTTTGCTGTGGGGTGGATTAATGGTTCTTATAACTATAACATGTATGAAATCCCCCGGTTTTGTATTTCAACTGTAAACTTGTGAGTAGAGGGCTTGGACTACGGGAGCTTGTTTGTATTTATATAAAGTAAGTACCTAGTGATCGGTGTGGCGGAGTAGATTTGTATTGCTGTTGGTATTATGCGCTTTGGGTGTGGTTGGAAAGAGAGGTTGAAATAGAAGTTGCTTATCTATATCACGGAACTACTAAGTCTAATCTCCGAATATAGCACAGACCAGGAGTGACACTATGTATATAGGAGATAGGATAGACTAGAGGGCGAAGTCAGATCTTCCCTTCTTGTGCAATAACAATAAGTCTACATTGGAATAGCAGACGGGCAATTCTGTGACAATCTACGTGGGTAGTATTATCTGGTGGAAGATATCTGGCACGCAAATGGAAACACCCGATTACAGTACATTCAGTGTCGATGCTACAGTATGTGTAGCTTGACCCTTTATTAAATTGCTTGCAATGTTATTTCACTTGTTGTGACCAGGCAAATGACACTTGTTATTCGGCGAAAATATATTTAGCCGTTATATAGCTGTGTATGTAATTATATATGCAACCTTCTCTTTGTTCCCTGCGAACTTGATATTATTCAGCTTTGTAATCATACTTTATGCTCGATTTTTCTGAACGTATTTTCGGCGAGACGATTGAGGCTCCGGTACGTATGTGAAGCCGTGGCCTATGAGTTGATTAGTGGTCCGCCCGGCAAATATCCAATACGCAGATACCGGAGGTAGATGCAATGATGGGGCTGGGATGTATCGGCAAGATTAGGGGGGTTTGTATTGAGGTTTCATAAGATCAGTCTTAATTTTGGATCGCCACCACGTCATGGAGCTCTTGGGGTAGGTAGACCGAGATGGTCCAAGATCATTGCCAGAATGCCAGGAACCAAGTATGGGGTAAGATGAGGCCTATGTAGTCACGCCAAGGGTGAATGCCCTCGACTACTCCTAGTCCGTATTCCTTTAGTTATTCTTTGTTTTCGCCTATGACCGTATACCCGGGTAGACATTGTAAGACTGGGTGATTCAGAGCGAGTCAGCGATATACGTTGCTCAGATTGGTCCAGTTTGGGCTTATCTGAATTCTCCAGTTACCAACTCTGGAAGTGTAACGGTGCATAACTATTTCAATTTGGATAAATCCTAACTTTTACATGTATGCTTTTGTCGACCTCTGTTTGAGTCTTGGTGTTGGCTGGGGGGTTTGCCGATGTCATTCAAAGTCAGTCGGATGCAACCCTGTCGGGAGCTGCCAGTGTGTCAGGACACCATGAGGGCATAATATGACAATTATTGCACGAGAGCTTCCGCCAAGAGCTTTGTGCCAATACTCTACGCCCATATATATACAGATACTCCCTTTGTCAAGCCAATATAGCTTCATGACACAGTACCATCTTAGAGACAAACAGTTCTGAACCAAGCCCCATCATCAACTATACCAGCAACTGCAACACCAACTATTGTTCGAGACTTGGGGTTTTGGACCGTGCACGCAATGGCCATTGGACCTATCGACTTACGCCAAGTGCGGGTCAACGAGCTGGACGACGGAGACCACACGTTGAAATTGAGCGTCGACAGCGTCATCAACAAGTCCTCGTCAATAATCATCCCGGACGAGTACGGATGGCGAGGCGATGAGCAGAAGAGGTGTCAATCCTAGCCACACTACTAGATCAAACACTAGAACAACGTTAAAATAACTACCACAGGTTTAAAGTTATTTCTAATATAATAGCACACCTGTCCATCTGCAGCGCAACTTAACTAAATTTACGAAACGCTTAAAAAAGCTAAACTTCTAGCTATAGAGAAGTTTTAGGATATTAAAAGGCTTGGTGTAGCTGGTGTGGCTGGTGTGGGTGAGACTGACAGTTTTCTGCTCATCGCCTCGGATAGATAGTGCTAGATACAAACGTATTGTTACGCACGTTTTTTTAGCTGCTGCTCGCGTGCATTCTATCAATTTCGATTCCCAGTGTCTGATGGACTCCTTCCTATAGCTAGATCGGCTATAGCTTGATCCCATTCAGCATCTGGCGGATTGTTTATATCATCAGCTTCATAACCAGTACCACAAGGCTTGTACAGGGGAACAAAGAGAAACACCACGGGTCACAGTAGGTAATATAGCCGTAGGACAGTTCGAGAGACCTTCGCGCAGCAATGGGTGTCATATTAACCCCCTTGTGCGCAGCCCGGTCCTAATACTCCGTACTGATCCTGGATCCGGGCGTTTCGACCGTGGAGTGCTATACTCTCATCTAGAGTAAACCAGTAAGCGTTCGCGTTCTCATCTTGCGCTTGGTTTGCAAAGTAAGACAAATGCGGACTCACAATGTTGTGGACTATGAATATTTTACCATTATGATATAGCTGATCATAGCATGGCGGCTACTTTAACATACGACCTGCTTAGAGAAGTTGTCTCACTGCCGTTTCATATTGATAGTTAACCAGGGTCGCGTGTGGAGCAAAGAGCTTCCTATCCTACGCTCTATGGTGATATTTCAACTAGCCTATCTCGTACAAGTTCGTACACCCTCGTATTTGGAGCTAGCCTGCTCTCAACATACTGAGTGAGAATTTAGAAGGCTTATTTAGGTCGCGGGCGCGACTAGAGGCGCGCGAATCAATTCCTTTACACCCATCATCGCCGTAAATACCCCGGTCATGTCGGCTAGAGAGGGGACCGGGCTAGTCCGGATCGTCACCAGTGTCGTCGAGGATCCGATGAGCCTAATTGAACAATCACGGGCCTTCCTGCTCGGCGGGGTTTCTAAGTACCGCCAATAAATTCTCAAGTCCATGACTACTAGCCATCACTAGTAGTGCAACAGTAACCATAATCGTTCATTCCCTGGGGATTCGAATCCACACAAATCGTTCTCATAGGTGGAAGATGCGAGAGAACACAAGAGGTATAGAGTAAGGCAGCCTACTCGGAACTCAAACCTCCACGCTGCCCATCTGGTAGATGCCTATTTTATCTCGATACGGCAGCTGTCTTCAATACGATCCCGTACGAAGCTCGCGCATGATTCTTCAATTGGTGGAAGCTACCTTCATTGTATCATTTACTCACAGAAGAACTTGATATTAGCATGACGTCGCACAAACCGGAACCATAGAATACCGTCTGGGGCACAGGCAGGTTATTTTTCAATTTCCTGTTGGCTATCATGGGAGATTAAAACGTATATATAACGAATAGGGCTCTTCATTGGCATTGCGGGCCATTTCAACGATTAGCTGAGCAAAGCAAGCACTCTGCCAGACCTAGTCCTATCATATGCTTGAACTGTTTCTTGGTGTTCAATACGCAATTCCTTGAGACAATGCATTCTGCACTACTTGCCCTTCTGCCAGTGGCAGCCGGATCAGTCGTCCCTCGTCAATACTTCTCCTTTGGCAACTACTTCTCTACCGGGCCCACCGCCGACGGCACTTTCATTGTCGACGCCACCACAACACTCGTGCTCCCCGCCCTCAACAGTCCGCATAATGGGAATCTTGGCCTCTGGCCAGGCATGGGGATGGATGACGGCGATCTAGTTCAGGGTTTGGCGATCTCTACTGTCGGCATTGGGTAGGTGGTATTACAATAGCCATGGCCGTTGAGGCCCTGTCTAACATACAAGCACAGATCGCCATGCAACTTGGTCTCGTCAGAAGTGAAGTGGTGCGTTACTGCGAGTACATTGGAGAGTAGGTCATCTTCGGCAATTACCTCCTGGGATTCTATCGAGCTAACTATTTTGCAAAGATAACCAGGAAGATGGCGCCGTATACAAGGCCAATCCAGGTGACCAAGTGACTTACCACTGTAAGCCGACCTCCTGACTGGGAAAAACTCGTCGTTCAACTAAGTCATCTGAAGACAAATACAACGCTTCCACCGGCAAAACCGGCCAGACGGTGTCTGTAAACGGCGCTGTCGTATCAACCTTGTCCACCTGTATGTATCCCCAGTCAAGATAGCAGCGGCCATTGATTTCATTACATGTTAACTCTTTGGTTAGCAAGCGGCCGCGGAGGCTTGGGTTGGGGTACTGCAATGGAATGTCAAACAGCGAACTGCGGTACTGTTCCTGAGCATCACTATATCAATACCAAGATTACGATGAGTGCGGCGAACCCGAACTATAAAAACACTCTGGCTCTCAATGGGGCTTCTGGCAACCTCGTCACTTCTGATGGAGGGTTGACCTGGACGGTCGCTGATATTACTATTAACCGGTACACTTATACTTGAATGCCGGATATGATTCAGTATGGGTACCTATATGGGCCTATAACTAGGATTTAGAAATAGTAATGTTGTTACCTACAGCTTGCAAAATATTTATAGGTGATATGATTGAGCGTGACTTTACATCACTTCCTAAATTGATTTTAGGAGGAGCGACATCAGGTGAAAAATCTAGACTACCGGCAAATTCCAGTGCCATATGAATGAACTGTTAGAACTGCAGCTATATGGTTACTGTGGAACAAGCACGGGGCCCCTCATAGCCATCTTGCCTAAGTCGAGGCTATAGACAATATAGTAAGTCTCTTTGTTGTAGCTTCGCGACACGACTAATACTGACATTTTGACAGTAGCTGCGTGACGTCCAAGCATAGATCTCCCTTGATTACGATATCCTCATTCAATATGACATTTAGTTGGTGGATCATGTCCTAACCCTTTAGAATACATTACAACTCTTTTTGAGCCATCGGTACCTCCTTAATATTGATAATCCTAGCAGCTCAGAATCACGTATCTGTCCCTGCCACAAGCCAAAACAAATAAAGTTTATATTTACATATATAATCCCTTTCAAAACCCTCTGCATCTCTATATGCTCCCCACATCGTCAACTGTGTCATTAAAACATTGCTATCGAAAGATAACTTTAACTTTGTTGAAAGCGCATAACTCTTCCCGACTGTAACGAGCTATTGATGTTATTAGGCGACTGTAAGGGTAGGCGTATATCTGGCCTACGTATCAGTGTGATAAATGCAGCGTCAAATGAGTCAGTAGGTACTTAATTGTATGAGTTGAGCGAGTGCCTACTCCAGCTTGACTGAATACCCACTGCCATCTTGATAGTTGTGATCCGGTCTACAGCGTATCACACATGGTGCCTAGTAGATTCTATAGAGAATGGCTTAACTGTTGAAAAGGTGATTCAGAGCAAGTCCATTTCGGCGGTATCTATGGCATCTTCGAGCAGACCGGACGACTCAGAACGCTCGAGGGTGATAGCGTAACGAGACATACGGTCGCCTTCGGTTCCTGTGCTGATATGGGAGTTCCACTAAGTGGGTTATTTAGCTTGCAAAATAATGGCTATAATAGGCGTATTAGAAAATGCAACGAGAAAGCCTTTATTTCAATAAGTGCTGAGGAATAGTAATGCTCAAGCCGGCAGCGTAGAAAGTTACAAGTTTATCAAGAACGCTAAACTAAGAGTTTTAACTAATAAGAACAGAGGATTCAGCTCATTTCCAGAGAAATTCTGCCTAGAAGGATACTCATCACAGATTGTAGCTGAACTGGAACTGTCGTTAGAAGAACTAGGCTATAAGGGGGGCTTCCTTGCCCCTGCATCAAGGAGACTTTATCTTCTGCAGAGGTCTAGCTACATGGATAGACATCTTTAATTTCAGCCTCACATACCAGTCATTGAATATTGCTCTTATCATTCTGCGACGTCGCGTCTATGAAATCGCCCCTATAACCTATGTCACCAAGAACGTCAAAGCTGAAAGGTCATGACATCAGCCTCAACCTATAATGTGGGCTTAATAGCAGGCAGGGTTGGAAATTACTCAGGGTAATCTGAGTAATAAGTAAGTAATTTACTCTGTTACTCACTCACAGCGCTGAGTAGGAGTAAATTAATAACTTTACCAGTTTTTACTTTATAGACTAATAAATTATACCATTAGATTCGCAATTGAAGTTAGATTTCAAATCTGCAAGGTATATCTTTATAACTATTTTTCCTAATTAGTTATAAAGCAATACGCTAATGTAAATATTAAAATAATCCCTGCTTAACGCCCTTTTAACGTATTGCTTAATAAATCGCTTAATAAAATAGCTGTAGAATTATAATAAAATACTGCCGAATTCGTCTTTTAATTACGATTCTAATAATACTAATTATTATATTATAGATATAATATTTGCAAAATTGTTCATTTGCTAAAAAGTATTAATTTTTATATATAAAAATACTTATTAAAGAAAAGTAACGCATCTTTTATCTTAGTTGGCCACTTTTCTTAGCAGTACCCTGTAATAAGAAATTTGCGTGCGGGGTATTTACCCTTTACCTTTAATAACTTTACTAGTTTTATAACTAGAAATTAATAATTAGTATATTTAGATTCTTTTATAAAAATATAATAATATTTTTTATAATTTTATAACTATTTTATTTATAGAGATATAAAAAACTACGCTAAAATAATCTTTGTAAAAAGTTTTTTAAAGACGTATAAGCAGGGTTATAAAATATGAGGTCTTTGTTTGGTGAAGTAGAAGAAGATGTATTGTTATAAGTATCCTGCCAGACTCTGTCTGGCAGGATGCTATCTATCTACGTTATTATACAGTGTAGACACTGTCTGGGTAGCCAGACGGTGTTTGGGAAAGAGCCTTACATAAAATTATTCCTTAGTATTAATACTATATTATAATACTACTGTAATTATACCATTTGTACTACTTTGTACTACTATATTATTAATAATTTTCATTATTTTAATATAAAACATCTTTTCATTAACTAGGCTATTTAACTAAATTGCGATTAGGAATATCATGTTAGGGGAGCCAGACGATATTCCCGAGCATCGTATAGGACATATATATAAGCTGATTGACTTCGGTTTAACGGATGATGCCAGCGGCCCTGAATTGGCACCAGGGCGTAACTTGCTTGCTATCGCTCAGGTAACCATCGTTGTTCGTTCACATCGTCGTCATACTAAAATTCATCTCGTTACCAGATTGTAGGGTTTATGATCAAGATGGCCAACCCTAGCGGAGGAACACAACTCCACAAAGGGTCCGCAACTCTCGGAGGGGAGTTTCTGCGTCAGTCATGGGGAAATCCGTACCCATGGCTAGATTGTGATCTTGCCGAGCTCATTGCAGAATGCTTATACGAGGACTCGCGGCATCGTCCTACTCTCCAAGAAGCACTACGCCGAGCGAGCGATGCTGTAATGAACAAAAGGGCGCGTGACTTTCGCTACTCGGAGGAGGAAACTGATAAGGCTATTAAGGAATTTGTGCAAAGGCTCGTATTTGATTATATCCATCGCAGTTCTATGAGCTAACGTAAGGGGTATGATAGATATGTCCTCGATCCGGCAGATGATGAGCATTGGAGAGGTGAGAATATCACACACGCTGAACACCTGTACGCTATCTCATATACACAGTTCAGTAGTTATGCCCTTGTAGATAATCATTAAAAATGGGGATATTTATCAATCGCTTATCCGAGATGTTTCGACGGACCTCGGAGGTTAAGAACCCCCGGGCAAGTTGTATATAGAAACAAATCTGCACAAAACTAGAAGCGATCCAATTGGACCTTCAAGGACCTTGGGGTCATGGAAGAATAGTATTGAATCAGAGCCATTTCCCGAGCCCTGAAACTGACCCCTGTTATATAATTTCATCAAGCTCCGGCCGATTAGTTGTTGCAGCGCAATGCGGTGCTTTTGTTGAAAATAACATAACGCGTTACTACACGCGACGCATCCACTTCTCCAAGATGTCGTCGCACTCCTCCACAAACTCCACCCACAAGCTGCAACCTGTCTCATCATCTACCAAGAACCCACACTCTCACATGAACTCCGGATGTTGCTATACCACTGCGCTGCACCTTCCCCTGTCCAGTGGCAGGTGTTGTCGATGTGGTCTTCTCGAACAAAGAATTGAAGTGAGCAGCCGACAAGTTTGCCATTTGACTTGTCTGTGCCGTCTATACATGTGCTGAGGTAATCGTCCTCGCTACTCAAATGGGATTCTGGTTAGCGTTCTGTACTAATAATAGGAAGGCACCGGAAAAGAATGAAAGAATGAAACATTACATACCCAGTCCCGTAGGAATCGTCGGGGAACTTGAGGAATACCTCAGCCGCTTTGTCGCACGCGTCCATGATGCTCGGATAGAGGCCACAATCATCCTTGATACGGGTCGAGGACGTACCGGGGACGGGATGAGGCGTGGGTAAGCCGTAAGGAGGCGGGCTCCTCGATACACTTACCCGACGACCATGCCTAGATCAAACTTTGCGTCCAGACAAAGTCTCCGGACGGGTCGACGACCAGACTGAGGATATGACTAGTATCGCGGCCTTCCCCGTAGGTAATCTTCGCTCGAACCGAGCGCCATGATCGCTTCTTCTTTGTTTTTGCCATCTTAATGCTAATGTCTTGCAGAATCCCATTCTCTCCTTAGACTACGCCAACTTTGAGGTTCAGAAGTCATACTGCGTCGAGACCACCGACGAACCGGCCCCGACAACGTCGTCGGGCCCGTCAACAACGACGCAGCCGATCCAGCCAGGTATGGTAGGCAACTGCGATGCTTTCCACTTCGTGCCCAAGGATTCCAGCTGCTAAAGTATCGCTACAAAGAACGGCATCACTCTTCAAGAATTCCTCGCGTGGAACCCGTTGGTTAGAGACACTTGCAGCGGACTCTGGGCGAACGCTTACATGTGCGTTTCTATTATCGGCCACGAGTCCGGGGTTAGCAGCAAAGCGACACCCACCCCTACTTCCACTAACCCTGGCAACGGAATCACAACCCCCACGCCTACCCAACACGAAATTGCGGATAACTGTGACAAGTTCTACTTTGTCAATACAAATGAGAGCTGCGATGTGGTAGCTTCAAAGAACGGCATCACTACGGCCTAGCTGCTGCAATGGAATAAAGCAATAGGAACGACATGCTCTGGGCTCTGGGCTAATGCTTACACATGTGTGTCTATCATAGGTTACGAGCCTGCGACTACTACCACTACGACGAGCAAGCCGACAACTACCGTGGGCAAGCGGAACCCCTGTGGTGACACTGTTCTCCACCTCACAAGGGTCGAGGAGTTTGGGCATGTTATACACCTCAGCAACAAGTATAACTTCTTTTTGAGGCAGAAGAGTTTTCTTCTTTCCATGGACTGCAGCCTACGATGAAGGCCTGACCGTGATCGCCGACGACCAGGCCAGATGGCCTGCCACCGACTATGATGTAGTCAGGACATCATTGAGCAGTCCTAGTAGAGAGTATTTTGGACTCTCTTAGAGAACGACGATTTGCAGCCAATAGGACAATGCACCCTTCGGCGAGGAAATATGCGTCATTTATATGAGCGCTGAGCATAGTATTGCAGCTTCAGCGGCAATCATATCTGCTGTGCTTGGCCTAGCCCACCAAGCAGCATGGAATCCGGCAACAGGTAATGAACCAACAACCTTGGCTGTGCATTGTATGTGTAAATTTGTAGTTAAGAAACCTACCTAGGTACATACAAAAGCATGTCTATGGCAAGTTCCATATGTTCAAGAGTCTCGCGGTGCATTCAAAGGGCGCGGCGTAACAGATTGGTAGCACTTGTTATTGTTGGGTGCTAACTAGGGGCTCAACGACCCCATGAGCTGATGCAGCGGATAGAATTATACCGCTGCTTGGAATATTTGTATCATACAGTATCCAATGCGACAATACATCTGGCACACGAAGATGTCCCAAGCCCCTATGGCGTAGTGGTAGCGCGTGTCACTTGTACTGGAGTGCAAGATCATGACAAGGTCTCTCGTTCGATCCGGGATGGGGGCATATTTAGTTGTTTATCTTTTTATTTCCTATCTCTATAGATGTAGTATACAATCGTCTATTTATATGTATGATATAGCTCTTTTATTGGACACAGGCATGATTTTTTTGATTTGGTAAGATTAATTTGTCGGTTTTAGCGACCCTTCTTCATTTCTAACATGACGTCATTATAGATAATATAATATAATATAATATGGCTTAATTATTTGCAGTGTTGACACGGCCTCGTCGAGGATTTTACAATTTGCTCTCGTCGCGAATGCGCGTGTAAGCATAGTGCCATCCCTCAGCTCGCACTATTAACTGGGTCAGCGATTATTGATAAGGCAGTGAAGCGAGCGTAGGCTCTTGACAAAGCAGTATCAATCATATCAGATGCTGGGGAAGACTTACTATCCTCTCTTACTTTGTAGTTCTCCTCCGCGACCCTCAACACGTCCATATCCAGATCCACAATCGACATGCCCTCGGCGCGGCCTAGCCGCCCAAGTGCTCCTAGGTGCGGGACACCGACTTGACTCAGGCCCGCAAAGTTTGTGTCCTCGCCCTTTTCGGGCGGACCGCCGGCGTTGACGAATACGATGGCGCAGGTATTCTCGAACGCGCGAGTCACAACTGTGCCGTTGAGGAACAGCGCCTCGCCATCCGGATTCAAGGCGTAGCCCTCATCGGATACATCGCGCATATTCCAGAATGTCGGCACGCAGATGATTTGAGCACCGTCTGCGATGAGCTCCCGGAAAGCCTCTGGGAAGGCCAGGTCCCAGCAAATCAGAAGACCAACACGGCCGAGAGGCGTATCAAAAGCCGTATGGGGTTCGTGGGCCGATGATACGAGATGGCGACGTTCCGGATGCCATAGGTTCTTCTTTTGGTATCGCCCAGCAATCTCACCGCCCGACGAGATGAAGTATGCGATATTCTGTAAATAGTCGCCATCGGACTCGATGATCGTTCCCGGGACGATGCAAATATGCAGTTCCTTGGCCAGACTCTGGTACCGTTTCAGGTATTGAAAGGAATCAGCACATGAGTCCTTAAATCCTGGTTGTTCAGGTACCCATGAGGTAAGATGGTATTCGGGTAACACGGCTAGATGGCAACCTTTAGTAGCGGCATCGCGTATGAAGGCGGCGGCTTTCTCATAGTTCTGAGCTGGGGCTAATGGCTATATGAAGTGTAAGTGAGATACTAGTTTTAGGGACTCGAATAAATAGTGGACATCGTGAGGAGATGTTCACGGGCCGCCCTCGCCATGTCCTGCTTATGGGGGTATGCAGCGGCCGTTGGCGGCGCAGGCGCAAGAGCACTCACCTTCGGGTGAAGTTGGACTAGTGCGACCTTATAAACGGGTGCCATCTTTCTCGTGTAACACCTAGTAGTCTTGATCGAGGATACCTACCTACTTACTAGGTAATCAATTTGATCTTGTAGGTTGCTTCGCGATCTGCCTGCATACTAATGCCGTCTATATGGATACCTCCTGTTTTATGAGTCAAGCGGGGCGGCATATTGCATTAGCACAGTGCCCCTGCCCAGGCGGTCTCCGTATCCGCTCGATTCTGATGAATCATGTGCATCGTTCAATTACACTTATTCATTCGGGTGACAGCCATCTCATTTTTCACCTGAGAAGAATCCCCGATTGAGTTTTGAACCTGGACAGGGAATCTCTAGGGCTCCAAGCGGACTGGAGGTCAACTCCCCGCCAACCCACGATCCCCCCCCCGCGTGAATGATTCCTAATCGCCTGTGGCAGCCTCCTCAACTTTCATTCGTTAAGAGTAGGCACATGTGCCGGGTTCAGTCTTAAGTTGGAGGCATTACAGTAGATCGCGACTTCTGCAATTCTCCATGTTGCCACCCATGTCTGCGCTGGAATCAGCAAGGCATCGCAGCCTCCCTCACAGAGAAGTTCGCTTAACGTTCCGGAGGGTAGGAACTGCTAGCTTTGCAGAGACGCCTGCGCATAAGCAGCGCTATCATGCATACCATTTTCACGATACCAAAAGGTCCTGCTGAATCACACCTGCTACCGCATCATATCCGCATATCATTGTGGGTTGACGCTCGAGCAGCTCAATGGCGGGTACGCACTCCGGTTCCTATAATCATTGTTCACTGCTCTTCCTAGCTTTGACCACTTTTCTAACTTCCTAGTTGGCAACGCCCTTGCTACCTGGTACTAGAATCGACAATGTTTAGCTTCTTTGCACGTGTATGGGTAAGCTACCGCGACGAACTCTACTAAGCTCGGTGTTGCCAATATCAGTAGAGTAACCCAGGCGGCGCATTCCCGTTACTTCATCATGTGCAGGTAGTAAAGGAAGGGATAGCAGATATATGTTCTCTTCTAGTGTTTTCTGCCTCAATTATGAGTCTTAACGCAAACACTAACACAAACATTGCCTCGCTTTAGTCGAAAATACGGACTAGTTACAATTGAAGACATCAGACTACTTCACAGTTTACAGACATCCATCATCATGGCAGCACTGACTACACCCTTTACACCTTCTCCCTGGTGCTCCAATCGATTTGCTGTCTTCGTTGACGACCGCGCACCTGGTACAAGCATCATTCCGCCCACCAGCGGGTGGGTAGACCCCTCCTTCACCAAATGTATCCCAAAGCAATATTCAGCCGCCTACCCGACCTTCAGTCCGGGCATGTGCCCAGCTCAGATGGAAATCGTTAAACACACTTTCGACATGCAAGATGGCAAGACAGTCTGGAACGCAGCATGCTGTCAGAGGTAAGTCTGCTCATTCAGCGACTAGAAGGGCCGAGATTGACGAGATCAGTGGATTCGCTCCCATGTCTGGTGACGCCGAGTACTTGTGCACCTCAGCCATCACAAGGCCCATGGCTTTCCTGCTCGATCCCAATATATCGACTGCCGACGTGTACACAACCCTAGCACCAGGCCTATGGGTTGTGCACGACCAAGTAACCGTTCAATGGAAACATAGTGATCTAGACCTTTTTCCAGTCAACGTGGCTTCGCAATACAAGTTTATGATGGACATCGCAGCGCAAGCATTAACAGAAAATACCGCCAGCAAGACGAAAGATTCAGCAACGACTATCAGTAGATCCGTCACGGCCGCCGAAGAGAGCGCACCAGTAACTACAAATCATCGAGGGCACCACGGCCATTCGTTATCAACATCGGTTATCTGGCCAACTCCTGGTTACAGCGAGACCTCAACCGCGGAAACTCAAACACAATCCACAACCACGACCACAACCACCGGTGGTTCATACAAATTGCGTAAACCTGTCGTTTCCGCTATCGTTTGCTTCGCTTTAGCAACCTACCTCATGGCGTAGAGGCGCGCGAGTCGGGAATGGGGAGTGTAACTTTGGCGGTGCAAGATAATGACAGTGGGGGACATGGCAGCAAATATTTTTTTAGCATAACCTCGGCGTCGCCGTAATGGTTCACCGAATGGGCGTATGGAACTACCCCGAAACGGCAAATTCCTGTTGCGTATGGAGGACGCAGGGGGTTCAATTTTTGAATTGTAGTCTCATGGGTGCTTCACCGTCATCGGCGCACTTCGATTCTATAAACTTGACTAATATGACTTCATCCTGCCACAATATTGAACAGTCCGTGATCTCCCCCGCAATTGTATATCGACTCCAGAATGCATGCAATGCGACCTTGGGACCGCCGCCGAGCCGCGGGGTACATATTTTATCGAAAGCTTTCCGATCTTGCCCCCGCAATCCCGGCATTTAGCACAGGGCAGATCTGTACAATGTAGTGCACCGAGCTTCGTGTTGGCTGAGCAAAGCGTGATGAATTTACTCACGTGTACCTTGATACAATCTGATGCTATTGGAACCCGGACCTATACTTATGTACGACCGCACATGCTGCGCTTAGCAACACCTACATGAGTAAGAGCTCGGGAAATGTTCCGCGGCATCACAGTAGTAAACTAGTGATACCCAAGGAAAGACAGCTACATTGGTCTATACGACGTGCGAGAGCTGCCAAACATTGCAACCGTGGAGTGAGAATCGTAAACAGACCAGAACCCAAACAATGAGTCAGGTTCAAGATACGTTTGATTGACATAATCTGAACGTAGTAATGAAACTGGCGTGTAGCTTCTTTAATATCAAAGGAAAAATGCACACGGATACAGTCCTTTGTAGCCGTGTGTTTGTTTAATTCCAAGCGATGCAGGGCGTTGCTGCTGCCGAGAACATGGGCCGCTGCTTCTCACTCTTCTCCACCTCGATCCAACCGTGGGCGTCACCGACATCATCGCACCATGTTCTTCACCCAAGTAGGCAACCAGTCTCGACTTTACTGTCCTCGAGCAAGGAAGCCTCCGACAAGTCCCATGCGAATACGAGGTAGTCTTACATGATACATATTATCTTGTCAATATAAAGCTAGAGCGAGACTTCTCTTGACCATCTACGTGCTGAAACCTCGCACGCCCACTCACTGCACCTTTGGCTCTGATCACAGTCGCGACGAGGCATAGTGCATCTTGTTAACATGCTGTCTGCTTCACTCTATCTGGTCTCTTATTTGGCCCTGCCAGTTTTCGGTCAAGATGTCATTACAGATGACACCGTCTTCTACGGCCAATCGCCACCGGTTTATCCTTCACGTCCGTATTCAAAGCCCAGATTGATATTTACATTATGGGAAAGCTAGTCCCCGTACTGACCCAAGGACAGCACAAGGCACAGGCACAGGCGACTGGGCTAATGCCTACTCGCTTGCAAAAGATCTCGTGTCTCAGCTGAGCCTCGAAGAAAAGGTTCGTAAATACAATAAATGAAAAGTTAAGTCAAGATCCACTAAAATGAAGAGAGGATGATTGTAGGTGAGCCTGACAGGGGGCATCAGCTCCGACAGCTCTTGTTCAGGCATCATTCCACCTATACCCCGGTTCAATTTTACAGGTCTCTGTCTGAGCGATGCCGGGAACGGACCGAGAACGACGAACTTCGTTTCGAGCTGGCCGGCAGGCTTATCTGTGGGCGCGAGGTTGGTTGTCGACCGCAGCACGTGATATGGCAACTTCTACTCACTGAGTGATGCAGCTGGAACAGAGAACTTGCTCATAAGAGAGCAGTTGGTAGTATGTATGATCTGGACTGATTTGCGAGCCCCGAAACACGAGGCCCTTTGCTAATGAATGCAGTGGGCGGCGAGTTCCGGACCAAAGGGGTTAATATTGCTCTAGGCCCGGTTGTAGGGCCATTAGGACGTATAGCTTCAAGTGGACGGAATTGGGAAGGTATAAGAGATGTCGCAAGTCTTACAATAAGAGGGGTTGACCGTTGATAGGTTTCTCTAATGATCCTTACCTTTGCGGAGCATTGGCATATGAGACTGTTCAGGGCATCCAATCTACAGGTGTCATCACGAGCACGAAGGTAACGCCTGTCCCGTCCGTTTCCCATTTAACTGTATTCTCTAATAAGTTCCCTAGCATTTCATCGCGAACGAACAAGAGACGAACAGAAACCCAGAAGGTGATGTTACCGCAGTATCGTCCAACATCGATGACAAGACTATGCACGAGCTATACCTTTGGTTCGTATCATGGCATCAGATTTCATGGTAAGATTTGCCGCTGAAACCTATCTCTCTTAGGCCCTTCCAGGACGCTGTCAAAGCCGGCACGGGGAACATTATGTGTTCGTACAATCGCATCAACAACTCCTACGGGTGCGCGAATAGCAAGACACAAAACGGCCTGCTGAAAACAGAGCTGGGTTTCCAGGTAACAGCAACCTTCTTGATTCGACATGGAAATAGAGATAACTGACTGCTTGGGAAGGGCTTCGTCGTAACGGACTGGGGTGCGCAACATTCAGGCGTTGCAACAGCTCTGGCAGGACTTGACATGGTGATGCCCCGCGGATCACCGTTCTGGGCGGGCAATTTGGCTACGGCAGTCAACAATGGATCTGTACCCGAGTCACGACTTGATGATATGGCGACGAGGTAAGACTCTATCTCCAATTATTCTATGTACGGTCTAGACAATGTGACCGACTCTTTGTAGAATCCTCGCGACTTGGTACAAGATGGAACAAGACGAAGGGTTCCCATCTGTTGGGGCCGGGATGCCGGCAGACCTCAGAGTTCCCCATCAGAAAGTGATAGCAGCGTCCGAAAGCAACAGGGACGTGCTCCTGCAGGGCGCCATGGAAGGACACGTTCTACTCAAGAATGAAAACGGCGCTCTACCCCTCAAGTCTCCCGATCTGATCTCTCTCTTTGGCTACTCCGCGAAAGCCTTCAACTCATACACACCCGGAGGTCGCGGTTGGAATGGTGGCAGCGAGTCGGCCTCGACCCAGCGCATGCAGATCGCACCAAACGGCACACTCATATCTGGTGGTGGCTCCGGCGCCAATCAACCCGCTTACCTGAGCTCGCCATTTGAAGCCCTTAGTCTACGGGCGTACGAAGACGGGACGAGTCTATGGTGGGACTTTGACAGCGGTAACCCAGGTGTCGACCAATCTTCAGACGCCTGTATTATTGTCGGGAATGCTTTCGCCACAGAGGGCTGGGACAGACTAGGTTTACACGACGACTTCACCGACGCCCTGATCACCAATGTGGCCTCGCGATGCAACAACACGATCGTGGTGTTCCACAACGCTGGTGTTAGGCTTGTTGATCGGTTTATCGACAACCCCAACGTCACTGCTCTCATCTTTGCACATTTGCCCGGACAGGATTCTGGGCGCGCACTAGTCTCAATCCTCTACGGCGACGTCAATCCATCGGGCAAATTGCCCTATTCGGTGCCGCGCAACGAGTCTGACTTCGGCCCCTTGCGGAACGCGACGCAGCCCGACGGCATCTACGCGCTTTTCCCGCAGTCCAACTTTGACGAGGGTGTGTACATCGACTACCGTGCCTTCGATGCGAAAAACATTACACCGCGGTACGAGTTCGGCTTTGGACTTAGCTATACGACCTTCGAATATGCGGACCTCGTCGTCGAGGCCGCTCAAGATGCAGACTTTTCCGATTATCCATCTAAGCCGATCATCGAAGGTGGGCATGAGGACCTCTGGGATATTCTCGTGATGGTCTCCGCGACAGTAACGAATACCGGCTCGGTCGCCGGCGCGGAGGTAGCACAACTGTATGTGGCTATTCCTGGCGGCCCCGTGCAGCAGCTGCGTGGGTTCCAGAAGCCAGTTCTTGCGCCGGGGGAATCGGCCGTCGTCAAGTTCGGGTTAACGAGGAGGGACTTGAGCACGTGGGATGTTGTGGCGCAGAACTGGTTGTTACAGAAGGGTCAGTATCAGATCTATGTTGGGTCTAGCAGTCGAAAGCTTCCCCTAGCTGTGGCGTTGCAGATTTGAAGTATTTGGCCTGCACTGTCTTTTTGGAATGTTTGATATAATATCGGATTGCTATTTTCTGGACGAAACTCGCGCCTCTCTCACAACGGCGTCGTCAGAATTCTTACTATACTGCAGCAAAGAGATACACTAGCTGTACGCCATTATAGCTGATATTTACAGCATTAAAGGGCTTCAAAATCTTGAATTTAGGAAGTCAACGTCCCGAAAATGCCATGCACTGCGGTAAATAGGCACTTCGGATGGATGCACATCGTGACTTATTTATATGGTAAACTGATGTCATTAACTACCTAAGTACTCATTAAATTAATCCATGAATCGTTACGACTTTACCACTTCTCAACATAAGGTCTGATATCAACCTCCCACGTAAATCCCGAACGGTGCTGAGTGTGCAGACTCCAATAAGTCTCGGCAATCTGAGGAAACAAACGTCAGTAAATCTTCATATTACACCCGGTCTAATCGCGATAGCGGCCAAAACTTACCGAGTCGGCGCTGATCTTCCCATCAGGCGCACCACCATTGACGCCGGTAAACGCCTCGGTCCTAGGCCCCGTGATAACCCCGTCAATAACAGCGTGCGCGACGTGCACGCCCTTAGGCCCATACTCGCGGGCAATGGACTGCGCCAAAGCCCTCTTTGCCCACTTTCCAGCGGCAAAGGTCGAGAACTTGGCGGATCCCTTTACGGATGCCGTAGCACCCGTCACGATGAGCGAGGGCGGGTGAGGCGAAGAGCTGACGGCGTCCTCGAGCAGGGGTAGCGTCTTCTGTGCGAAGTTGAAGAATCCCCGACTACATTGATATTCTCGTCAGAACGGCCATTGCCAACATCACCCGCACAATGAAGATAAAAAATGGAAGGGAATTAGTGCCATACATGTTCACATCGATACTCTGATCGAGAGCCTCGACGGGAACCTCGACGAAAGGCGTCGGCCTCAGACCAGCCGAGGCGTTGTAGATGGCGGCGGCCAACTTGTGGTCGGGCAGCTCCTTAGCAATAGTGGCAAAGGCGGCGTCTAGAGAGGCGCGGTCGGCCGCGTCGGCGTTGATACCGATGGCCTTGCCGCCTGCATCGTTGATAGCCTTGACACTGCTTTCATAGGTCGCGGCTGTTCGCGCAAGGAGCACGACAGGGTACGTCTTTGCGAACTTGGCTGCAACAGCACCACCTGGAGTTCACGATCATGTGAGTTTACGTGTATAGCCATCAACTAAGGTTGGTATTTCAAGTTCAAGATATTTATACCGAGGAAGTTTAATGTGAGGAGGCGGAGTGGATAAAAGCTTACCTGTGCCTCCGCCGGCTCCGATGATGACAGTGTAGAACTTGGAAACCATGATGTTTTCGAATGAATTGATGAACACAAAAGATGAATTTTGTTTTTTTTTTGGACCAAGTAAGCTTTAATGATAATGCGATGAGAGTAAAGAGACACAAGATATCACCATGAAGTTGGAGACGATGATGAGGAGATGATGTGACGACTTATATACTACCGCAACGGCACGGTCGGGAATAAGTGCTATAGGCGCTGTCTTCCGGCGGATACCAGCAGTGAGTACAGTGAGCTGCGTCGGTGTCTGTGACAAAAGCTACAGCGGCCTACTAGCGGCTTCATTCCATCCCATCGGCGGCCTGTCAGCGGACCTGAGTTGTCTTGTTGCCCGCTGCATTATTAATGGGCTGCTGAGCAAGCCGGCCGCCCGACTGCACGAGCAGCCCCAACCCCGCAACTTCGGGCGACTGAGAGCTCGCCCTGCTAGGTGAGCTAAGCTTGCGACGCTATCACGACATCCAACGCCATGAGCGACCGATTTATAATCGCATTTCGCATTTTGGTATATCGCCTTCCGACGTGATCATGTTGTCTCTATCTGGGTAAGCAGAACTGCATTGGTCTGTATGCACATCTGTACTTTTGTTTCGTATTCGTTGACAAGGTGGGAGTAATTGTCGTGACTTGTTCCTGGTGGATAGTTTTGGATTACTGATCGCCGGATGCTGGCCGAGCAAGGAGTGGGGAATACTTGTCTTCAATTATACGGGTGTATGCTTGTGGAATGACATGACTTCCATCTCTACTCATATCTAAGCATCTCATATGCTTAATACAGGCGCGACTTGATGATTACTCCATCTTCTCTTGCAAAACATCAATCTAGGTGCTAATCGAGCAGGTGATGAGGTCGATACCGGGGAACGCCGTGGATTCATTAGTCGTAGTCACTTCAGTCTCACTAGCTGCCGGATAGTCTCGAAATGTTTCATCCAGGTCTGCTACGTGGGGAAGAAACAAGCGCAGAGGCGGCTATAATTCATAATTTTGTTAAAGTGAAATTTACTTGTCGCGCCCGTTCTTTGTTTGCCTACGTGATTACTAGGGTATATGCCGTACGTGGCAGCTTCCAGCAGCCATCCCCGTAGTACGCCTCGCAATCTTGCGACATCAATCAACCGTGAGCAGCTGCTCAAAAAAGCCCCCAATCTGCCTCTCGCGGTCGACAAGATGGATCTCCAAGATCCAGTGCCTCTGCCTACCGTCTTTGCCGAGTGACCTCATGGATTCGTGATTCCCCTCTGTGATATACAGCGTCTTCTTGTCGTTGGGAATGCGCTCATGTGGGAATGAACCGATCAGATGGCCCGCTATCGCACCGCCAAACTCCCAGCCCTCGGCCTCCGCGGTACGACGCGCAATGGCGTAGAGCTCGTCCCCGGTCATGCTCGGATTCTCGTCGAACTGCAACTTGACACTCTTCCAAACGGGCTCGAGAGCATCGTGTAGTTTTTTCTTCAGTGGATCATCGCCAAGAACATACTGCAATGTCCAAAATCAGTATTGAGCCCTCGAAGTATGAACCTTAGCATTTTGAAATTTCCTCTAGGACATAGTTTAGCCTAGAGAGAAGTTGGCGTGTCTAAACCATCGATCAAGCTTTGGAGGAGGGGAGAAAAGGTCAGAATTGGGAAGGACGGCAAATAATAAGATTTACTAACAGTGCGTCCAAAGTCGGCCTCCCAAGCTTCGAAGACGGGCCCCAGGTCGACAAAGAGAATATCATCAGCCTCAATGACACGATCCGGCGGGTTCTCGTTATATGGCTGCAAGGTGTTGGGCCCGCTGCGGACGACTCGTTTGTGCCAATGCGTCTTGATGCCGTGTCGACGTGCGCCAAGCTCATGGATCTCCTTGCTAAGCTCCTTCTCGCTCACGCCCGCACGGATCAAGTCTCTCGCGATCTCGTCGAATAATCCCAGAGCCTTGGTCTGCGCGTCCACGAGCGACGCCATGCGCTGTTGCTCCTCCGTGCTCGAGTCTCCCGACATTACGAACTAGTATCACTACACTATCCGAAACCCTGCACCGTCCGGAAGTTGTTCTTCATTCTTGCGCCGGACATAAATACGAACAGGGATTATGTAATGAGGGTAGGAGTCATCCGTATGCCGACCCCGCAACGCCCTTCGAGCTCATTATCAGAGCGGGTCAATCGGAACAGATGGGATACCCAACTCGGAACGCTTGCGCTTGTCTCGTGTGGTGGAAGAGCTTCGCCTTGGTGCCTCGTACTTTCCGTCGCTAATATCTAACATTCAAACACTACATGCATAGCAGGAATGAGACTGCTCACGCTCTGCTATTGCCGTTTTGGTGACGTATTTTTACTTTCTCCCAGCGTAGCGACTCGCGGTCATACCGTAGTCAAGCCCGATTTACAAGCAAAGGATCCCCGCGGCTTCATTTTTGGCCCGTGGAGATAAACTCTGCCGTCGATCATGACAGGTTCTAACAGACTTGTGTCGCATCGCTGCTTCGCGACACTATAGCCTATCAAACGAGCACCAAGATGATTTAGCATCCTGTTATACTTTTCAGCCACAAAAAAGCTCTTGAGCATAATTATTCCTAACCCCCCCCCCTCTTCGCAAAAGCCGTCTTTTCCAGAGCTGGGCAGCGGTAGGGGGTTGGCAACAAATAAGTGCTGCTTAGCATATTAGCAAACTCTGTCTCGCATAGGTCACTGCCGAACCTATCCATTCTCACCCGGATTGTATCATTATGTTTCTTCTTGCCTTAAAGCATTCACTCATCTGATCTCAAGCGTGCCTAAGACTTCCTAGCAGTGGGCATCCTAGGAGCTTGATGAGATATTAGAGGTTTCCACAGCTTTCTTCGTTTAGTTTGGATCGATTGTGCTTTCAGTTCATACGTCAATACTGCGCGACTCGCGAGCTTCGTCGTCTCGCCCCCCTCCATGATACTGCCAAAGTCGTACGGCGTGTGAACGCCTGACTGCTAAATCTCAATGGAGGCTATGATATTGAAAGTAAATAAGGCAAGAAAACGTTAGATAATTGTCAGTTCAAGGCATGGACTGAGCTTAAGCGTTAACTAGCTTGAAAAAGTTTGTGAAGAAGCCGTAGCACCAGGATACAATGTCTTAACATACACGGCATACATGTACGAGCTCGGTCACAGCGGTCGTGATACGATAGTTCCAACAAACTTGGCATAAATATGTCTATACGAGCAAGTCACGTTGATTATGGTGGAAGTTGGTGGTGCATAAGATAAGCAGATGCACAGAGCATAATGGCACTGACGTCCTGATTCCCGCCGAGAGACTAAAATTCGATGAAATATTTAAGAAACGTCTCCCTAAGCAACCATACAGAAGACTTCCCCATTCTTCCTCACACGAAATGTACTCAGTGTCTATCCGTCGAGTTTAGCGCCCGCCGGTGTGGTGTTATACAGCTACGCAAGTCGATCTGCGCCTGACCTATAAGAACATGCGGGTCAAAAGGGTCCGTCGATTTAGTCCATCGTGGTGTGATTGGGCTTCCTCGAAGGCCGAGGCAGGCTCTAATCGTTTCCGTCGCGACTACTTCTACCCGGTACCTCCACCGAACGGCCCGTTGCATAATGAAGGTGAAGGGGTTCCCCTACGGATTCTGCAACAGATGAAACGCAGTATCGCGTGCTTGTACCTTTACGGAATATTCAGGCATATATTATGCCTCTATCTAATGGGGGCTCGGCGCGGTATACGTCTCCGCAACAAGAGAAGACATGAAAGGTTTCGTTTAAGCTGCTACAGCCGCAGGCTAGTGCACGCTGCGCTTGGCAACACTGAAGCGGCGATCTCGCTATGCCATGCAGTCCGAGGATTATTTCTGCGACCGGGAACCAAGAGGTCTATATACGCTGTTCTTCACATGTACCGATACAGACGCCAGCTAAGAATGTACGATGTAAATTTGCATGAATCATGAATCAGAGGTATCAACCCTTGTCCCCGACTCTGAATTTGATCCGAACGAAACTACTGGACGGGTGTACTATCATTACCTGTCTGCTATGGGTAGTTTTCTCTTCCGTAAAGACACGATGACGATTCCGGCCGTTCGCCTTAGTTTCCGAACTTCTCCACCTGGCCTAGTGTAGCACGCCGCGTAGCTCTGCCGGCACCGAAAGCCGCCATATCGTAACATCGACGAATGGCAATACCCAAATGCTACGGCCGTAGGTAGAGCAGACGAACCGCCTTGCAGGTAACTGACCGATGGGTTGACCCTCCTCGCGAAGATATAGAGGGTCTATACAAGGTCAACTCTTCGGCATTAAAAATTACCGGCGTCGATTTTGCGAAACAACCTTCCTCTACGAACAGCCGCAAGCGAAGAGACGTGGAAACCCTCTCACCGTTGATCTCGCAGCAATCTAGCCTTGTACCGAGACCTCTGGCTACTCAATACCTAATTACAGGAAGTACACCTTAAATAGGTAATAATTTTGTCGAAGCTACTCTCTGAGAGGAATACGAAGCTTATGTGCAACCATATCCACCTAGGTACTCGGAGTATATAAGGCATCACAAGTCTTTCAAATTTCACTCTATCGACACAACTTCTTTTCAACTCTCACTACTAATCACACATCAGATACGTACATATTACTTTCAGGATGAAACTATCGGCATCCATTGCTGTCCTCGCCGGAGCTGCGCAGGCCCCTAGGTGGTTGGACGTCCATCAACCAGGCGACGTCGACGTATCCCGCCGCGAGGGTTCTTTCTATATCATTGAGTGGGAATCTGAAGGTAGCGAGGGCACATTTGAGCTCCAGATGCTCTCCTTCTCAAACATCCCAATCGTCGTCGGCCCTCCACCGGCTCCGGGTTACCCTCCTGTGCTCGATTATCAATGGGAAACCACTGTCTTGGATGGTGAGTAGAGGATCGTTCTACGCTAGACTTATCGAGGTTGTCATGTAGCTAACCTTTGTGATCATATATCAGCCGCTGTGGACTATGCCGGCAAATACTATACGTGGCAGGTTACACCACTAAATGGCCGCTCAGGCTCAAACTTCACCTACCACGCCTCTGGTAGAACTACCGCTGACGAGTGGCTTGGTGATGTGCGCCCTTGGACACTGGTACCCGCCTCTTAGCCTCGGTCGGAACTGCCATGGGGTGGCTAGGGAGTCGGCTTCGTCGTTTCGCAGGCCAAGAAAGTTAGAAATGATGACGAAAACCTTACGATGGTCATAACATCCCCGAGAGGTATCTAATGGGACATGTAATTGTGTGCTTTTGGCGTCCTCTCTGTTCGCATACATCTTCAGATGAATTCGCTATATTTCAAGCTATTCATCTAAGAGATGGGAGTTCAGTCAAATCTATATTTCCCTCATATCAACTTCCCTGTTGGCAACGCTATTATCAATAGTTTTGGTATACCCTCTCTATTATATTTCTCTCCAGCGTCATTATCACTGTGAAAAAAGATTGATGCGCGATAGTCCCAATTTGACGACACTGTTGTGTCTTGTCATGTTCACTATTGCAGAAGTTGCAATGCCGTCAGTTGCCGATTTAAAGCTCGAAAAAGCTGGAGGCGTTTCTCAATACTCGCTCTGCCTCACGTTCCAACCCTGCCCCGGCATAAGACATGATCAAATTATGCGTCACAAAGTTGGTCGAACAGGATTTAATTTTGTTTCCTTTTATCTCCTTCATCTCATTTGCGAACTCCTCGATTGAGTCGCAGAACGCTTCCGCTCGTCCGGCGTGAATTACCAAGGGAACCTTCGTATGGAACGGGTGATGCAATGGTGAAATATAAACAAGTTCTTCTGAGCTGGCTTCGTGCTTGGGGAAATAGGCTTCGGCACCCTATTGAAGAAAAGGTCCAGTCGAAGAGTCGATCGTCGCGTTTCGACTCGATTCATAATCTGCGCTGGCTTGGAGCGTTACATGCACCCATGGAGACCAGACAATAGCACCTCGAGGTATCGGTAGCTTCGACGAGGTCTCTAAGTATCTTAGCAAAGCAATTAACAGATTTCCGGCTGCTGAGTCGCTAGACAGAGTAATATTGCTTGGTTTGACGCCTAAGGATAGTATGTAGTTGTAAAGGGTAACCAGATCTTGCAGAGCAGCTGGGAAACGGGTCTCGTCATCAACTGGAACTCGATATTGTGGGGAAAAGGTCCGGCTTGCCTTTAAGTACTTGATCACGGTGCTTGAAAAAATCTTCCCATACATCTCCTGTCCAAACGCTAAAACGAACCCGCCCCCGGGAAAATGAAGGACAACCTTTTCTTCATCTAGGTTCGGTGATCCGGCGTAGAGCGGGGCCGGATACCACATCCCACCAACTGGAACCGGCTTCGTCGTATCGGAGACCAGAACACCGGAATATAAGTCTGCATTGGCGGTTGAACTAGAACGTATCGTTCTTTTGCCTTCTGATGGTCTGACACCACAACGGACATCGCGGTCGACTTAGTCACTCGATAGTACTCGAGTAGCTATTTGACCAGGGGGTTGAGAATGCATAGCTTTAAGCTCCACTCCGGAAAGGGGCGAGCGAATTTCGGAGTGTAGCGGACCAAGAGCCAAGGCAAAATCGCGAGCGTCTTCAGAATATGAAAGGTGATGAAGACACCTTTGAGTGGCTGTTTCGACCAAGTGAATGCCATAATCTCAAAAGTAGAAGAAAAGAAAAACGATGGAATAAAGTCAAGAAAGCCACAGAGGATGACGTAGGCTATCAAGGGCAAGGAGAGTGTTTTGTTGCGTTCTGGCAGTCGGAAACATGGAAGCAAGGAGAAAGTTTATTTCGCAAACAGCCCCACGAAGGAGACATGTCATCAGAGCTCAATACCATATCGCCGTAGTCCAGTACAACGAACAATAATTGGCTCTCTCGCCAGATGCCACTCACTACATAACATCTCCTTGTCAGTAGAATAGTTGGAACTTTTGAGTGGACATATATCCATGGTACAGTGGGTAGACAAAAGTTTCGAGTGATACACCAAGGCTACACCAAAACTCACCTATTCTAACAGCTTTTTATTTTATAACGCTATAAGCAAAACCCCTGGATCACGACCACCCCCCCTCACGACCACCCCGCGACCCACTATATACCTAATTAGTAAACCACTAATAAATAAGTGAATAAAATAGCTAAAAATAGCGGGTGAGTATTATTAAAACTTATTTTTTAT
>NPFG01000350.1:0-41881 GCA_002288965.1 Xylaria sp. MSU_SB201401
AAAATAAAAAACCACGTTAAAGTTTTAGCGTCGTTTTTCGTATAGCTATAAATAAAATAGTAGTAAAATAAATAAAAATACTTTTATATAGGATTTTTTTAATTAATAGCCTAAATTTTCAAATTATATATTTATAGCTATAAAATTAATAAAGTTATTAAGGTTTTAATATATAGATTTTATATAAAGTTTTAAGGTGACCTACTTAATTAGGTGGCCTGGTTATATAAGAGATACGTTATATAAAAATTTTAAAATAATATAAGAAAAAAAGTAATTCGGTTAATTAAGTGATTTAGTTAATTAGGAGATATGTTATATATAAAGAGAATCCTTTATTTTATTATATAGATAACTAAAAGTTTTATTTTTTTTTTAAATTTATTTGGTAGCTTTATAGACCTGCCGAAGCTGTTGAGTTTTAATGGTTTAGAGGGTGCGTGTGATTTTTTTTCGGACCCCCTCTGCTCAGAGGTACTGTTCGGGTTTAAGGGTAGGAGGTATAAAATATCTTTTATCTTTTATCCTCGATAGTTTGCACAGACATTTTCAGATTGCCAAGTAGGTAGTACCCGAGAATAGAGATCTTTATAAATTCATCCAAGTTTAAGTACGTAAACTACCTACCTCAGCTTACAAAACTTGAATAATTGACGGACTGTAGTTATTCCTCTCTAACTAAGTGCCTACTTACCTAGCTTGGTACCTACATGGTCTTTCACATTGTTATAACCTATGTACAGTTCAGCTAAGATGAAAATGCGGCCATGGTTTAGTGTACGATGAACACTTGGTATATGGGTCTGGCACTCCAGATTCAATGTAGTGAGGTATTCCGTCAAATTAATTGCAGGTACTTAAGCAGGTGACGTGAAAGCCGTTACAATTCCTATCGAAGTACCCAGGCCTATAACCATGTAGCAACGAGTGTTCAGGGTCCAATCAAGCCGCGCGAGCCATGCAACCGATACACCTCCCTGTTTCCATAGTAAAAAGAAACGGAAATGACTACTAGTACCGTACTATCTATATATGTCTTTTAATCGTGAGGCACCGCTACTATGATGCCATAAAACCATTTGCTCTTCTGCCAGCCATGCGCAGCAGTGAAAGTCACTCGGTGGAACCACGCTACGGGTCAGTGGATGCGATGGGGATTCATGTTGGTCATGGTACAGCCAATCTACCCTCTTGCACTCTAAATACAGAGGTAGGTATGTAGGCACCTGCTTACACTAACCACTGCCTAACCAGCAGCCCACTCACTGTAGGTAGGTAGATACCTACCTGTATTAGTACACCACCTGCCTACTTACAGTGTGCTGAGCACTTGGGCAGCCTAAACCTGCCCACCCTAATCTGCTGGCTTTGTAGGCTTGTCGTCCGCTGAGAAATGCGACCGTATGGTTGTTATTAGCTGGTGGATACTTATTTGCTGCGTTGGAATACTTTCATCATCCCTTCCACTGAAGCCTGCATCAGCTCTGCCTCGTTTGTGGAAAAAAAGGAGGCTGTCAATTATCGCTGCGCAATTGCAACCAAGATAGCATTTTTAATTATTGGTCCTTCTCGTGCAGCACTCCTTTGATGACCCTACACGCCGTCCTTCCTCCAACCCTTCCCAACCCCGATTTCTCACCTTTCACCACGTCGAGGTCCCCTATAAGTCGCCCGATCCTTGCATCATGGCATCGTCTATGAACTCCGGCAAGGCAGGGGTCATCAAGGCTTCTGACGATGCCGACAATATGGACCAGCTTGTAAGCCGCCCACCGTCTTTGCCTGTGCTACACGACCCAGCATCGTGACGGTCGCGACACCGTCCTCGGTCACTAACCTTGCTGCTGTCATTTAGTCACACGCTGTGATGGACGACCTGCTTTATAACATCGTCCACGACTTGGTAATCAAGGTTCACCGAGACGAAAAGATTGCCCGGGCGCAAACCGCTGCCATCCTTGTCGAGAAGGTAGCCTCAAATCATTCAGATACCTCCACTCCAGATGCTCGGCCTGACGTGAGGGTTGAGACGGATGCTGCCATATACGACGAGGGCAAGGTGCTGTTGAAAGGGAACCCGCTAGTGACCACCAAGGACATCATCTGCCCACGCTGTCACCTACCTCGATTACTCTATCCCACTGATGGAAAAGGCGCAAAGAAACCGGACCCCAGCATCATCTATTGCAAGAAGCGACCGTACATTGACAAACCGGGCTACGACATTTACGGGCAGACATGGGTTGCACAGGGTCCCGGTAGAGGCAAAAAGAAGAAAGATATGGAGAAGAAGATTGATCCGAACACCCCTGGGGACTCACCGACGCCGGCGGGCGAAGGAGGAACGGGAGGCGGAGCGGCCTCGCGGCCACCTAACATGCTCTCGTTCCCTTCTGCGACGTGTAGTAAATGCAAACGATGCATTCTCGTCACTCGGTTGAACAATCACATGGGGTCATGTATTGGGAACAGTGGTAGAAATGCCAGCCGCGCAGCCGCTCAAAAAATCAGCAACGGGAACTCGAACGGCAACGGTGACGGAACTCCACCTTCTAGTCAAAAGGGAACTCCGCTGCCAGGCTCGAGAGCGGCCAGCCCAAAGAAGAGAGACGGAGATGAAATGGACGAGGACGACGCGACGGATAATGACGCCCACAAGAAGAAAAAATTAAAACCGATGGCCGCAAGCGTGAACGTGAATAAGAAGCTGATCGTCAAGCCGAAAGCCGGGTCTGGTACCAAGAAGGAGAAGGTAAGGGCTCAATGATTGACTCGAATCAAACATAAAGGCTCACTTGAACCCAGAAAAACGAGGATGACGATGGACCTACGGTCGAAGTCGCCCCCAAGAAGAAAATCACGAAAGTGCCTAGTCCTGCAAAGAAACTGAAGCTAGACGTAAAACCACTTATGTCTTCGCCACTTGCGAAAAGTAATGGAAGGGCTACAGTAGGCAACGGGAACACGAGGGATGATGCCGCATCAGAGAGCTCAGGCACCCTTTCGTCCCCACCTGCTGCATAACACCAAAGTGCCCCCTTCAGCCAAACACTTGAATCTTAGACTGGAACCATACCAGTAAGCGTCTCAACGTCACAGGGTTCGACTACTAGGCATCTCCTGAGGAGTGCTCGAGACGTTGTTGTATCCACTTTCAAATCATCGAAATCTTCGTTGTGTCTGTATAAACTCAAGGGTCTGCATTGAGAGGCGTTCCAAGGCGTTGTTTTTTTATTCTACTAAAGAGGGTCAAGGCACTTCTGCATCACACATTGGAAGGAAAACGGCGTTCGAGGTAAACGGGATACGTATTCATCGGTAGCATTTGCATATATCCTCAGACATCATGGCAATACACTTACTATCTGCAACCTTACGTTTATATATTTTCGTCCCTAGCTGATTGAAAGTGAAAATTTTGGTATCTCTTTAGCGAACCTTGGGCTATATTCTACACGCCATAACGCCAATCTAATGCGACCAACAGTGAGTTGAAAGTAGAGAATTCAATGCATTAGCACTCTCAAAAGCCATGACCCCCTTCGCCTTGCCGGCTCTAGTTATCTAACCGGCCCCTCACGCTGTAGTTTCTATATAGCATCCTCATCCTCGAGTACCTTGGCGCGAATAATCTTGACTTCGTCAACAGGGCGATCCTCAGCGTCCGTCTTGACAAGACCCATGCGCTTCACGACGCCCATGCCGCTCTTGACACGTCCGAAGATGGTGTGCTTGCCGTCGAGCCACGGCGTCGGCGCCAGCGTGATGAAGAACTGCGAGCCGTTGGTGTTCGGGCCGGCGTTCGCCATGCTCAGGACACCGGCGCCTGTATGGCGCAGCTCGGGCGATATCTCGTCGGCGAACTTCTCTCCGTAGATGGAGGTGCCGCCCCGCCCAGTCCCTGTGGGGTCACCGCCCTGGATCATGAAGGACGGGATGATCCGGTGGAAGACCACGTCGTTGTAGTAGCCGCGCGACGCCAGCGTGCTGAAGTTCTTGCACGTCTGCGGCGCGTGCTTGGTGTACAGCTCTACGGTTATTGTTCCCTGTGACGCTGTGTTAGCTACCTATTGTACTTACGTAGAGTGTGGGGGGTTCTGCGGAAAATGAACTCACCATTGTGGTTTCGAGGGCAACATTGGTCGCCATTTTGCGCCTAGTTAGTAAAATGGCAATATTTCTTTCTTATTTAAATATTCTGGATCGTACTCAAGTCGCGAGCTTGAATTGGAACTGAGCAAGCTCTCCATCGTGAATATCTAGCAACTTTTTGGCGGGGCATTGAACAACTGATATACCGGATGGAAGCATTTATGCACTTATTGAAGATACCATGATGTCGAAGCGGGTCCACGGGTCCACGGGTCCACGGGTGGTACCTCTCATTCATCACAAAAATCAAGGGTCCAAGTTGCTTGTTTCTAAGGAATGACGCAGGTAGCTTCACAAGGAACGGGACCGATATTAGGCAGCATCTGTATGTGAAATACAAACCTGCTTTCCTCATCCAACAAGTCAACAAATGCTTGTACTCGTTACGTTGCAAAACTGCATACGTGGCTGAACACACAAGGTTTTTCTTTGAGACTCTTACATTAACTATATCCACCCAGCCTGATGAGTTGACCTCTACGACAGGTGCAATTCTGACTTCCCTCACAGCTCACGGAAGCCTACAGAGTATTGATCTCATTTGGCAGGTCACTGGTCACTTCTCCAAATAGCCCTCTTCAAGAGCTAAGGGATTGATCTGCAGGTGTCTATTTTGCACAGGACGACACGACTAGATATTTAGTAGCCACGATCCTCAAGGTCTCAATCACTTGAGGACCCAAGACCATTTTTGCTTCTCTTCAGGCTTCGCCTTCAAACGTCTGAAAACAAGAAGCACACCATATTAAACGTCCCAAGAGGCGACAGTTCAGGTCCATACCTAACACCAGGCTTATCGTGTGTGTCCCACTAGTGGACTGAAGCGTCCTGCCCGGTCACTACATATCCATCAGTCTTAGTCTTATGCTATTCAGGGATTCCAAAGGGTGATATGGCAGCCGAAAATTCCTCAGTTCTCGCCTTCGACGAGATGTCGTCGAGCAATCTCACAGCTCCAGGCGTGTCCAATCAAACATTCTTCGAGCAACTAGCAAGTGCACCAGGCCTGTTGTTACAGCATAAGGATTTATTGATCCTGGAAAGCCGGATCGTTTTCACGGCACTTGCATGCATCTACATCGGGTCTCATGGAGCACTCCGGCGGCCGCGTCGGCAAGATTGTCTAAAGCCGGTAAGAAAGGGAATAAGGAAGAGGAGCGCGACGATCAACATGTTCAAGGGATGCTACCGTCAGACGCCATCCTGCTTCCCATTCTAGCCGGTACCGTCCTCATGGGCCTTTACTACTTGATCAAATGGCTCGAAGACCCAGATATCCTGAACAAGATTTTACGAGCATACTTCTCAATCATGTCCCTGGCTAGTTTAGGGAAGCTTTTTGCAGATGGCCTTCATTTCCTTACAGGCTTCATCTTCCCCACAGTCTGGATTGGTAAAGATGGAAAAGTATTTCATATTGATCCTGAGAAGAGACAGCATTGGTATGCTAAAGATGCGACCGAAGATCGAGTGTGGGACGACACGAAAGTTTCACCTTTGCCAGGCCTCTTCTCCGAACTGAAGCTCCCTAGTGCAACAAACAGGTACCTCTGGGAGGTTCGCCATCTCTTCGTAGAAGAATGGACTGTCCGGCTAGCTATCCATGGTATCGCCAATGAGAAGGTCAAGGTCAAATTCAACGACATAGCCGGCTTTGTATTCGCTATTGGAGCAAATGTGTTTTACTACACCACTCAGTCTGTTCTTCTTTCAAACATCATGGGCTACGCGTTTTCATATGCAGGCATTATCATCATGTCTCCAACTACATTTGCCACGGGCAGCGCAGTTCTATACAGTCTCTTTATCTATGACATTGTCATGGTTTTCTACACGTAAGTCGTCTGCTATCCAAATCCACGCTTTTGCTGATGTTAGTCACAGTCCCTATATGGTCACTGTTGCTACTAAAATCGACGCTCCCATCAAACTTGTCTTTGAAGGCCCTACCAGAGCCAGCATGCTTGGACTTGGTGATATCGTCGTCCCAGGCATATTCATTGGCTTGTGCCTGCGATTCGATCTTTACATGTACTATTACCGGCAGCAAAAACTGAAGGAAGTCGAGTTGGTAACCGACGATGCATCTTCAGGACATGTCGTTACGAATAAGGGAACGCAGCGCATGGTTGTCAAACCCGACTACATCAGCCCCCAAGGGCAGTGGGGCGACCGCTTCTGGAGCACCAAGCTTACCAAAATCTTTTCGCCGGATGTGACCCCTGCGGTCAAAGCATCTGCATTCCCTAAACCATATTTTCATGCTGGTATGATAGGATACTTGCTCGCCATGATAACTACCTTGGTAATGCTCCTTGTCTTTCAGCACGCTCAACCAGCCCTCCTCTACCTAGTTCCTGGTGTCGTCACTATCGTCTGGATTACCGCTTTTGTGAGGGGTGAGATTCGGGAGATGTGGAACTACACCGAGGATGGCAGTCTCGATAAAGTAGATGTAGTCGTGGAGGTCGACGGGGATGGGAATGTTATCAAGGAGATCCAGGGCGAGGAGGATAAAGACAAAGGGGAAGGCAATAAAAAGATTGCAAAGGCTGACGAGAGTCCTAGCCACGAGACCGGAGCAACAGAAAAATGTGGTAAAGATAAGGCAGAGCAGTATCCTGTCTTTTTGCTATCTCTTGAAGCTCCTGCTCCTAGCCAATAACCCGTTGGCCGGAGCGAGTCATTTTCGCATAGACAGTACTTACTAAACAATAGAGGCACTATTGACGGGGTTGTCAAACCCTGAGAAGCGTATACTTAATATTTCGATACAAGACCTTTGCCTGCATGCGCCGGTTCCACCATAGTTCTTGCGTTTATGGCTACGTGCTTTCAATTTCTTGCAGCGAGTGAGTAGGCTTACTAAGCAACAGAATCCATTAACCATTACTCTGAAAAACAGGCAGCTGCCAACTCCGACAGATGCTCTACGCCAGGTGCCGTTGACGCAGGTTGTTCATTGTGTCGCCGAATTACTGTAGAGCATTATATAATGCGGGTGTCTGACATATCTCAGATCAGCACCGAGGTGCTTACCGGATAGTTTCCTCTGTCCCATAGTTTTAACGACGTTACGATATTCGCGTGCCGGAACACACCATCATGGCGTCGAGTAATGTGGAGGTGATACAATATCTAGTAGATACTCGGTCACTATGGCCGGCCGCTTTGAAGACGAGCGACCTAGAATCTGAGGTAACGCTTCCTTTTGGAGTCCCGCTTCTTTAGCTCTACATTTAGACTAATATAGTAAAATAAGGCATCTCGTCCTCTAGCGCTGCTTACACCAGATGAGCGCGCAAAGGTGCTGCGCTACCACTTCGTAGCCGACGCGAAGATGTCGCTGGCGTCGCAGCTCCTGAAGCACTGGGTCGTGAGCAAATACGGCGGCGTGCCGTGGCGGGAGACGAAGCTCTCGACGGACAAGAACGGAAAGCCCGTCTTCAAGGACGCCGCGGGCCGGCAGCCCGTGGTCTTCAATGTCAGCCACCAGGCGGGGCTCGTCGCGCTCGTAGCGGCGCACGGCTACGACGCTGCTAATAGCGGAGACAGCAGTAAGGTCGACGTCGGCGTCGATATCGTGTGCGTCAACGAGAGGGAGGCGCGTGACCTCCGGATGATCCGCACCGAGGGCTGGGCCCGCTTCGTCGACATGCACGCCGACGTCTTCGGCCGCTCCGAGGCCGCCTACCTGAAGATGGGGCTTGCCGCGAGGAGCCCCAAGTACGCGGCCCTCGGCACCGAGGACGAGAGGAGGGCCTACAAGCTTCGCGCCTTTTACACCCTCTGGTGCCTCCGCGAGGCCTACGTCAAGATGACTGGAGAAGCTCTGCTCGCCGAGTGGCTCGGCGATCTCATGTTTGAAGGCTTCGAGCCGCCCGAGCCCGGTACGGATTTCGCGCAGAGCGAGGATGACGACCCGGCGCAGATTATTCGCGAGCACGATGTCGTGTTCAAGGGCGGCAAGGTCGATGATGCGAATATTTGCATCCGTTCCTTGGGCCCGCATTACATGACTTGCACGGCTGTGCGGACGCCGGACCGCAAGCAGGATGCGCTGGGGTGGCATCTCGGCCCCTTCAAGTTCCTTAGCATGGACGAGATTGTGGCTGATGGTGAGGCTACTTCGGCTTGATATATTCTCCTACTGTTGCCTTTTCGGGGTTCTCGGCGAGAGATGGTTACGTATTTTAGATGCATGCATAGAGGACTAGCCGTCATACAGCGCGATATCTTGGTATCTTGATTTGCATGGTCAAGGCACAGTTCTTCACCGTGTAAAAAGACTGTTCGTCTTTGCAACAGCTACCGGAGATAACTCCTCAGTTGTCATAGCTACCACGCAGATTAGAAACTCGCTCCGTAGAAGCACAATTAGTCCCACCATCTTCGCTCTGGACAAATATCACGACTCAGCCATTAACGAGACGTGTGCATAATATGAGATGAGATGCGCGTATGGCACGTCGCACAGGATCGGCTGAAGAAATAGAATACGGGCGGATCAATGAGCCGAATAGCAATGCACGGAACTCGTGTGTTCGTATTACTTTACGTGGTATTGTGTAGCCTGTAGCGGAACCATCGGAAGCTGTTGATAACATCCTGTTGGTGAAGCTCACTCTTGTCCCTGGTGTACGCAACTCGAGTGGCTGCGCCTCTATAACGGTAACGGCAGAATCTGCTCCGTACGAGAGATTCTAGGCAGATGGAGTGAAGTATGCTTGTTGGTATCTGCTGCGTCAACCGCCAAGAAGCTTCCTCGTGTCAGGCAGTCAAGTTGGTGTTATCGTGTTCGTTGTCTTTGCTGTGACCCGATCGATCAAGGCCCTTCAGCCAACTGCTTAGGTTACACGTATCTTGTGGCCCTGGATGCATACATACACATACATACATACCCCTAGATCTGGGGTGGATTATCGCTAGGATGCACTAGCAGCTCAAGGTTACCCTAATGGTCCTGATTCTAGAGCTACAACTTAGCGTTGGTAGGGGTGCTAAATTGTAGATCGGGTGAAGATGTTGCTCTCTTCGCTTCTCTACAGTAGCTCGAAGATCGGGTCAGTGCAGATTTAGTCCTGGGTTAACCACAAGAAAGCACTAGCTGACCCCTATTAATATTTTTTATAAGGTATCATCACATACTCGTAGATCCCACTTGGGTACATTCTTACCACATCTAGCCGTAATTACTATCTCTATGATTCTAGAATTCGTCAACCTTTGTCTATTGTCTATTGACACTCACTCGACTATTCTATTTGACTTGCGCCACTTTTCTGTTTATTTTTCGGGCCAATCTAGGTGCTCAACTAATGCTCATGGGCTGACTGTACACCACCACCACTACTACCTGCACCTACTATACTGTCTTAGGCACAGCCTTAGGTGCCTGGCGTCTGGGTAGGTGGGTGGGTGGCATGTTGTTTCCCCCACATTCAGTAAGGAGTCGAGTTGCAGCGACGGATAGAGTAAAAACGTCATCTGCTACCGAAGCTACAACATGTACTTGCAGATATACAAATACCTACCTACACAGACAGCAACGAACAGCCGTCGGGAATTAAAACCTCCTTTCGCCACACGTTTCGTTTCTCCCATTCCTCACCTCTCCTCATTGCGCATATTTTGCAGCTGGCTAATTTGTGCCATGTCAAAGCCGCCTTTCATTTCGTAGTATCACGACTTGTGTTGTACTACATTCTCCGCTTTGCCTTCTTAGCCTTGTCCCACTCTCCATCCTCTAATATTTACACCACCGTAGACCTACCGTTATGCCGTACGTGTAGTAACGGCCCTGATTCAGTTCTATATACTCGACCCTATCCCCCGTCTTCGCATCCGACCGCATCCGACCGCATCCCCTCTCCCTTGTAGCGGTCTCTGTACATTGAAGAATAGGATTAAGCTTAATTGGCTGGGAACATCTTGGCCTGCGATCAGCATGTCTGAAGCGGGAGAGAGGTAAGTAAGCTGATTCATTCTTGCATGTTGGGGACAATCTAGAGCTGCCGAGAGCTGCCCTCTATCTTGCGGCGCACTGTACGGTGATGCCTAGGTGCACTCTTGTATCAGCACGAGAAGAACTTGTTTGTTTATGGTTCTGCAACTACGCATGTAGAATTTCAGCCGAGTTAGAGGCTAATGACCACTAAAAGCCAGCATAAGAGATCTAAATCAGCAGCCTTATCGCTCCTCCGCCGAAAGGACAAGGAACCACGTAATGACGACGACGCCGTATCCGAAGACGGCTCTCACACCTCCGGCCTAGCATCGCGTCCTACGACGTCCAACTCACCGCCTGCCACCGCCCTTTCACAACAGCCTTCCCAGAAGAGTTTGAGGATGTCTGTCGCTCGGGTATCATCACGCGAGCCCAATGCCTCGAGCCACGCCCTGACCCCATCTCGCTCCAACACCTTGTCCCCCGAGAAGGGCGGATCGCTCGAGCAGTCGGTTCGCAAGTTCAGGATTGTAGAGGCTCTGCGAAGTGGCAACACTGCTGCCATATCAAAAGCGATTCGTGAAACCTCCGAGAATGGGCCCCGCGCGAGTACATCGTCTTTTAGCACCACAGCTGGCCCCGCCCCGCTAGAAGATACCACTGTTCTTCATCTAGCCATCCAGTGTGCCGAATACGACGTTGTAGAATATGTTTTGTCCAATGGTGCCGGCTATATTGATGTGAATGCTCGGGATAAGGATGGGAACACCCCCTTACACATCGCCTCAGCCCAAGGGCGCGCTCCCGTAGTCCGACTCTTGCTAGAGCAGAAAGACATCAATGACGCTATCGCCAACAATGCGGGAAAGCTACCCCTCGACGTGGCGAGAAACCCCGAGATTTTCCAACAACTTCAACTCTCGCGGACATTGTTCGTGCAGGACAAAGTGAAACTGGTACAGGATCTGGTACGAACGGGCGCTTACGAGACACTCGGTCAGGTCCTCGAAGAACCCCGCGTCAAGATCATCTTGGACATCAATAGCCCTGAGCTACCGTGCGAGCCTATAACGGTCCAGACAGGAGGGACCCTGCTGCACGAAGCAGCTCGTAAGAGGGACACAAAACTGATCCAAGCTCTGCTACTTCATGGTGCTGATCCTTTCCAGCGCGATCGCAAAGGCAAACTGCCGCAACACATCACCAACGATGACATAACTCGCGCAATGCTCAAAAAGTCTCCAGCTGCTGTAGCAGCTCAACGAGGCATTCAAGAGAAGGCGGTTCTGGGCCACGCAACCTCACAGGCTGGACCAGTCGCTAGCAGCGGCGATCCATTGTCTGGACGAGAGCCCCAGATGAAGGGCTACTTGAAGAAATGGACCAATTACCGCAAAGGCTACCAACTGCGGTGGTTTGTGTTGGAGAATGGTGTATTGAGTTACTACAAGCACCAGGACGACGCCGAAAATGCTTGCCGCGGTGCTATTAGTATGCGCATTGCTCGATTGCATATGAGCCCAGATGAGAAAACCAAGTTCGAAATTATTGGTAAATCTTCAGTCAAGTACACGCTCAAGGCAAATCATGAAGTCGAGGCCAAGCGGTGGTTCTGGGCTTTGAATAATGCGATCCAATGGATGAAAGATCAAGCGAAACAAGACGAGCGCCAAAAGGCCCAGGGTGCTGAGATGTTACGGCAGGCTAGAGATAATCTTGGGAAGCCTAGTGATGCATCCACTTCTGACTTACATAGTGATGCCGTAAGTAACGGCGACGGAAGAAGTAGTATTAACCTGAGTCGTCTGCCCTCAACGAGGCAGGTTACATCGCGCAATGAAATGTCTCGGGCTAGTATCGCTGAGAGCGCGGATGATGAGTTTGTGGACGTTCCCGCGAGGGGGCAAAGCAATGGAGGGCAAACCATTCCCGAGGTAGATGATGAGGATGATGACGAGGAGTACGTCGACACTTCTAGCCGCGCTGAGGCACCAAGCGCCACCAAGGACGCCTTCAACATTACCGCCCAATCCGCGAGGCTGCAACTAGATACGCTTGCACAGGTAAGTGCAGCATTGCAAGCCGAGGCGAATCGCAATCCTAGCATGTCCTTGGTCGATCCAAAAGCGGCGCAAGCACTTGCTACGTATGACTCCGCCCTGAAGAGTTTGAAAGGGTTGATGGGTGATCTTCTGAGGATCTCGAAGGATCGCGACGCTCACTGGCAGTATAGACTTGACCAAGAGATCGAGATGCGACGTATGTGGGAGGATAGCATGGCCAAAGTAGCTGCCGAGCAGGAAGTCCTTGAGGCACGAGTGGGAGAAGCGGAAATGAAACGAAAAATGGCTAAGCGCGCTCTTCGAGAAGTTATGGAAGAAAACCGTCCCATCAGCCGCCGTAGCAGTATACCAGCCACACAAGATGGAGTGACAGATGCACCGGCAGAAGTGTCCCAGGACGGTCGAAAGTCACCCACAGCAGTATCGCGCAAGGCAACTGCTCTATCCAAGCTTTTGGATGTCTCGGACGACTCCGAATCAGAACAGGAGGAGTTTTTCGATGCTGTCGATGCCGGAGAAGTTGATGTGGAGCCCATGCCACCTTCTGAAGCGTTGACGTCGAGCGAGTTGAAGCAAGATATTGTTGTATCTGGTGTCGACGTCAGCAGTGCCTTCAAGGGCTATGAAAATGGCGTGAGAACGAGACTCAAGTTGGATGAGGATAATAGGCCCAAAGTTGGTTTATGGGTAAGTTGACATGGCAATATGCTTCTCGACACACTCCTAATCATGCTTTACAGGGAATTCTTAAATCGATGATTGGTAAAGACATGACCAGGATGACTCTACCAGTTTCATTTAACGAGCCAACTTCTCTTCTATATCGAACGGGTGAAGATATGGAGTATGCTCACCTCCTAGATCTTGCCGCTGAACGAACAGATTCGATCGAGCGCATGCTCTACGTTGCTGCCTTCGCAGCAAGCGAGTTTGCTTCGACTATAGGGCGTGTGGCCAAGCCGTTCAATCCTCTGCTGGGAGAGACATTTGAATATGCTAGACCAGATAAAGGTTACCGCTTTTTCATTGAACAAGTTAGCCATCATCCTCCTGTAGGTGCTTGTTACGCAGAAGCCCCGCAGTGGACTTACTGGGGAGAGGCCAAGGTCGATTCAAGGTTCCTAGGGAAATCCTTTGATATCTATCACCTTGGTACATGGTTCCTAAGGTTACGCCACACTGCCGGTGGGAAGGAGGACTTTTACACCTGGAAGAAGCCCAAATCGCAAGTCGTGGGTATCATCACAGGTAACCCGGTCGTCGATAACTACGGCCTCGTGGAGATCAAGAACTGGACGACTGGAGAAGTATGCCACCTTGATTTCCAACAGAGAGGCTGGAAAGCATCGAGCGCTTATAAGCTTTCGGGCAAGATTCTTGACGCCAATGGTCGACCGCGCATCAGCATCGGGGGGCGCTGGAACTCCAGAATCTACGCTCGTATGACACCTGGGTATGAGGCCACGGTTGAAGAACCTCAGGACGGAACAAGCAATATAAATGACCCTAACCGGGCATTTATGATCTGGGAGGCACACGAACGGCCGAAGGGCATTCCGTTTAATCTGACGCCTTTTGTCCTCACCTTCAACCATATAGATGACAACCTCAGGAAGTGGATCGCACCGACAGACTCCCGGTACCGCCCTGATCAGAGAGCGATGGAAGACGGCGAGTACGACTTTGCTGCTACGGAGAAGAACAGGCTGGAAGAAGCCCAGCGAGCCAGAAGAAAGGTGCGACAGCAGAATGGGGAAGAGTTTCAGCCAGCATGGTTTGAGATGGCCACATGCGACGTGACAGGCGTGAAATACTGGAAATATAATGGGCAATATTGGATTCAGCGAGAAAAGTTTGGTAACGGTGACGCGAGCGCGTGGGATGGGCTAGAACCTATATATTCGTAAGCAAAGACATGGTGATAAACTGTCTTCATTTACGAGCCGAAAAGAACACAGCCACTACGGCGACACGCAGACGCTTGTACACTACGTTCAAGAGGACGTTAAGACTGTGATATGTATATCTTCTAGCCAGCAGACATAGCAAAAAACCTTCTGTTACAAGTCACGATGCGCGGTCGGCCATTGAGATAGAAGATAGAGTAGTCTTTCCTCTTACACACAAGTACACACACATTCACGTCTGTATTAAGGGACACATGAGCTCAACATGACGATCGCAAAGCTTCTGATCATTAGTGATACGGTCTCTTCAGATTCGGAAGCGAATGCGAGACTGACGAGCTAAGCTAAGAGCTAGGACACGGGTACGTACACTAACACAATTGAGTATGGCGATGATGTACTTGGATCACCAGCGCAATTCCGCTCTATCACAAGCCAAATCCATAATCCGTGTCTAAGTACCTATTCATGTAGACATTTTTCACAGGCCCTGCACATTGGCCGAGATAAGCACTTTTTATCAACTGTCCCATCGACGATACCCATACCGAAGAAATCAAGTCGCGGAACTTCCGATCATTAATAACTAAATGATATGGGGGCCCACTGCAGAACAGCTGAGCCTCGGTAAAAAAGAAAAAGTCTGGGAGCCTATCGGTACTTTCGTACCTAGGTACTCCACTGACCCAGTGAACCGTGAGGCTTTTGCCTAGGTAATCAAATTAATTGGTAGTTCATGCGGCGACATCTTTTCACGGTATTCATTTTTGCACCTGATAAGTGCTGCGTATTCGAGGAGGAGAGGCTTGACGATTGATCCTCGGGTGAAATAGGTACCTACTATAGGAAATCTGGACGCTCACTCTTTTGAAGAATAGAGTATCAACCCCTTTATATGTAAGTGTTGACCCGGCAGTCACTCTGCGGCGCTAGCTTCGGAATCCACTATAGCTATCTGTACCTAGGCGTCTATCTGATATCTCAAACAGTTCAAAGACAAAGCTGATCCAGCACTTCGTCTATACGGAATCTAAACGAGCGTTATTTCATATCAGTTTCTTGAGGACGCTCGCAATAGACCATGTCGACCCATCGCCCGACGCTCGTCAAGCCCCCGCCGGTGGATGAGTCCAAGGCGCCTATTGAGAACGCGCTTGAGCTGACTGAGTTAAGCATCATCGGCCCTGTGAGTTCCCCATCACCTTGTAGGAGTGTACACGTGCCTTGCGTTGGATTTAGAATTCGGCTTTTTTGAGGATGGAAAATTGGGATATAAGGCGATTGCTGATTCTGTGTCTATTTTATAGGATCTCTTCACGAATACCCGTGAACTTTGGCACCCGCCTGGGGCAAGGGGTTTGTACGGCGGGTGTATCATAGCGCAAACGCTTGCTGTATGTAAAATGTTTCTGCCTTTGATGAGATACGGCCTACGAGGTGCTTGCTGCTCGGCCAGGTTGAGAGGGGAAGGTTCGCGACAGCAGAAAGGGTGAGCCTCGTGGACTGCTTGCTCGCCCATCCAGCCTCCTCTTTTCATGTTCATATCAAGGCTGCCGTGACTAACCTTTTCCCTCGTACACAGGCAGCGCAACGCACCGTGCCTCCCAACTTCACCGTTCATTCGTACCACTGCTTCTTCGTGCTCGCTGGCGACTCCAGCGTGCCCATCTTATACCATGTAGAGCGCGTGCGAGAGGGCCGCTCGTTCTGCACGCGGACCGTGCAGGCGAGGCAAAAGGGGCATGCTATATTCACCGTCACATGCTCTTTTACGCGTGATGGCAGCGGCGGTGAGAAGAAGGTGTCGCATGCTGCTTCAATGCCCGAAGGTGTTCGTACGTGTTTCGAATCCATTGACCTCTTTTCCTGCCCCCCGATCTATTTTCATTTCTACAGTAGCTAATGTCCCGTGCCATTAATAGCCATACCACCAGAAGGCTACGAAGAGCCCACCTTGGTAGGAACTGAGAAATCGCCCTTTGAGCACTTCAAGTGTCCGAGGAATGACTTTGACGAGCCCGCTGAAAAGCGGAAGATACATCAATGGGTCAAAGCCAGGGGCAAGATCAGCGAAGAAGGCGGACACCAGGCACATCTCAGCGCGCTGGCGTACATGAGCGATTCCTACTTCATCGGCACCGTCTCGAGGATCCATCGTCTATGGAGGTTTCCCTTCCAGCCTGAAGAGATGGAACACCTTGAACCTGAGATAAGGGAACATATCAACAAGCTGAATGATGTCGAGGGCTCCGGAAGTCTCGAGTCGATGCGCGATCGGCCAAAGGTTGGGATGATGGTCAGTCTTGATCAGTAAGTCATCTGCTTCAAACGTTACTTCTTTCGCCTCTTGTTTTCTAGGTCCGCATCTCTTTGCCTTTGACAGATATATAAAGTCAACATATGCAGAGACGAGGTCCTATTTGCTAACGTATCTCACAAAGCTCAATCTACTTTCACAACCCCAAAAAGGTTCGCGCCGACGAGTGGATGTTCACCGAGATGGAGAGCCCGTGGGCCGACGACGGCCGCGGCCTCGTCATCCAGAAGATATATAGCAGAGACGGCACGCTGCTCGCTACTGCTATCCAAGAGGTGAGCTCCAAACCATACCAGTGATCAAACTTCATTCAATTCTTTTTTTCACGACATTTGCCTACCCCGTATAATCCTTCGCCTGTTTTAGCATGGAAGCCCTAGTATAGTGGATTTTACCCCCATTGGCTGCATAGCTTTTTGCATCATCGGCGTCCCACTGCAGCGGCTCTCGACTCGGCTCCCAAAATTGATCACAGGGGGTTCGAGCCGAGCTGGCTGAGATATTAATAGCATTGGCGAAGAAGAAGTAGCGTGTAGCTGACCCGATCTGCTGGATTACTAGGGCGTTGTACGATTGAAACAAGATAAGGAACGAATTTCGAAGTTATAGATCCTTTTCGTTCCTCCGATCCTCCCCCCGCCTCCGCCTCCGCCTCCTTCCTTCATCTGAGAAATGAAGAGAGGTGAGATTGCACGAACTCTTGGCGCGGGACCATTTTCTTCTCTTTCGTCTTCCTGTCGTTTGTATTTGTGTGTTCTTCCCGCCTGGGGCTTTTCATCCTGTATCAGAACCTTATACCTAACCTACCTATCTAATCATCTGTGAAAGAGACATAAAGTAGAAATAGAATTGAAGCGGCACACAGCCTTGCGAGATAATGTTGTCTTGTTTAAAGATCAGCGGCTTCAGTTGATTAGATATGCAGGCTCAAGCCTTGTGAGAGGGATGATTTAGCCTTGGTAGATCAACTGGCCGTAGTTTTTAGCCGTCGTTGAAGGCTCACGGAGCGTGCCGTGTAAGCCCGCGTCGAGCTTACTTGCACCGTATCGTCCTATATCTCATTTTGCCTGCCCCTCTTCCTCTTTCTTCCTGGGATTTTAGCAGGAACTCGGTACGTTATTTGATCAGGCTTATCGGTGATTCCCCCGGGGGGCTACGGAAAAATAAGTTGAACAAGAGATTAGGTCAAATGTGCCGTAGGTGTGCGTTGCTTGCTGTCGCAAAACAAAGTTGGAGTTGTATTTTCCCGTATGTGCTCAGTGGGTATGTTCTGACCGAACGTGCTAACATCAAATCGTCTATTCGTTATTGGGCGAGTATAGGTGGCGGCGGCACGGAGATGAAGATAGGAGGCACAGCAGGAATCACTGTAGGTCTAGGGTATGTATATCTCATGCTACGTATGTATTGTAGATTCTGAAGGAATGTACTGTTATATCATGCACTTGACGAGATGAGATGCGTCAGGACAATCAATGCCCCCAACCCCCCCTTCCTCTGATGCTCTATTACGGCGTAGTCACTACAACACATTGTACACGATATAGCACTACCACAAGGCTAGGGCGCATTGTTGGCTTGAGAGGTATATGGCGTACAGTAGTGCGCTTTATCTGCCGTAGGTAACGTGAAATGAGATGGGGTGAGCGAGCAGAGGGTGCGCGTCTGACATGCATAGAGTTACTTATACGGGGAATACTGACGAGACGGACACAGCATCTTCGTAGCATGATATAGTAACTTTATACGCTCAGTAGGGTATCGTTTACGGCCAGGACTTTGCTGTGAATTTTCGAGGCCGTCTCTAGATCTCTCTTAAAGCGGTGAAGTGTACAGTACGTCAGCGCGTGGCTTAGGGCTTGATAGGACCGTAGGCAGGCTGGTATAGTATCACGAAATCCCTTGATCTACCAGGTGCAGTTCAGCTACAGTACACCCGAGTTACATTCAGCCTGCATCTCATCTCGACTACAGTTGTATTGACACATATTAAAACATCTGGTTTTGTGTGGTGGCCTGAAAAAAGCGAACAGCACACTTTCATTGCCGAGGGCTTCATGGCGGGGGAGGGAGGGGCCCTATTTCTTTTCTGCACTCTGGCTCTGACTGCATTAGGCATATCCCGAGCCGAGGAGGGCCACACCGAGAGTTCGTCTGGGCGTCCACGCGCCCTGCGAGTCTAAGTAATGCGTAAGTAAGCAAACAGCGTGCGGGTCACGCATCATGACACCCGTACAGTGGTGTGCTGTACAATGAGTGCATGTCGCAGCTGTCCCATGCCCATAGTTGTAAGCACGCTGCAGCGGATGTAAAGTTCCAATGTATGATTATGAGTATGATCCTAGATACTGCGCATAAAGCCCCTAGAGTTGGCCACTCCGTTACTTCTACTTAGTACCTACATACAAACATGGAGTACAGCATGTACCATAGGGCAAGCCTTTGTGAACATATTCCCATTCGGAAACTTGGAGCGAACTCGGTTCCCGAAAAGGCTCACTCTTTCCGAGACGTCGTTCTGAGTAGGCAGTGTCAGGGGCCCTTTGGAGCTATCCCACCTGCTTCTCAACGGACTCCGAAATCCTCTATGTCTTTGATCAACAAGTCTGGATAGAAGGTGTAGGATGTCACATCGGTTCGTAGTAAGGGTTAGTGAATTGGGAATTGCTCGAGGGATTATGACCCCCAGTGAGCGAGCCAGTATATACTAAGTAAATAGCTGCAAAATATATGGTCTGATGCTGAGTAGTATGTCTACCTACCCTGCGATCCCTCCTAAATTCCCATCCACCTGCCTCAAGCCATGGGAGCAGGAAGAGGGGAAAGTGACTACTACATATAATCGATTGGATTATAGCGACTGATTCGTGTTTGGTGACATTGAGCACTCTGATGTATGTGGCTGGCGCCATCGACTGAGGGATATCGAGACCTCAGACCAGATACAAATACCTAGCCGTATTCGGATACATTATGCAATCTAGGTGGCGTAGTTGTCATGTAGCGTGTCGCCCTTCCGCTACGATCATACGCGTATAATAGGTACAAGGAGAGAGCTTCGTTGAATAAACTCGCCTACTGGCGTACGTCGGAAAGTTACCGATTGGCGAATTGGGGAAGGTGGCGGAGTCGGATGGAGCAGGGCTATGGGAGCTGACAGCTCGCAGATGCGACCTCCTACTTATTATACTTGCTATTGCCTTTTATGTAGTATGGCCGAGGAGAAGGTATTTGGAACCTTCGAGGCGATGGATTGACCGTTTTGATATGGTGTCAAACTAGTCGCCTGCGCGAAGATCAGTTGGGCAGGGGATTGTGATTGATCAATGATCCTCAATGATCCTCTGCTAGTGTACTAATTATCGAACGACACTGGGACAATACCGTCCTAGATACGACACCACGGGCTATTGTGGTAGTTTAGTGGGTATTGTGATGTAAGGCATAGCTGTAAGAGGGACAGCACCTCCTAGGAGCTCTTGTATCAGGGCGAATGACGAGATTCGAAAGAAATCCGTCAGACAAGTCCAAGAGGAAGATTGTCCCAGATGTGGAGGCCAAGGATTCAAGACCCACGCGGGATTGGAAGAGCAGAAAACGTGGTGCCAAGGCGGCTTAACCCATGACTCTGGTTATTAATGCTCTCCTCCGTCGACCCTCCGCGCCCGGAGTACGGAGTGAGTCGCTTTCGAGCAGCATTGCGAGCATTGCAAGCTTTAAATGCCGTTCAATAAGCAGAGTCAGGACAACCCTGTACCGTAGGCGTGCTGTTACATCAGCTCACCGAGTAACGCCAGTAACACGACTACGTAATGAGCAGCACCTATGCAACATACAATACTTCGAAACAGATACGGAAATAACATGGTCGAGGGCTTCTAGCGCACAAAGTGCTGGGTGGCATGACTTGCAAGTTCGAAGAGCGAGGCTAGTCTCTCCCTGATTTTGGAGGGGCAGGCCCGAAGGGTCGTTCGTAGGCAAAAAGGGCATGGGCCGAAGAGGCGAAACAAGCTCATTTATCACTTCGTTGGCTTGGGGTTTCGCGACAACGATGCGACTGAGCGGAGTGTTATGGTATAACTATAGTGCACTCTCGCCTATTCGTGTTTTGTGCCACATGTGTTGTTAACACGCTAGGCTCGGATTTGGTTACTTCGTGACTATGAAAAAAAAAAAAAAAAAAAAAGCTCCTTGAGCTCTCCTCGGTTTCTATTCGGGCAAGGACTTCGGGGCGCGAGACGACCCGCCAGTCCGCTACCGAGCCCCGATCGACTGGAACAGCCAGGAACCCTAGATGGATGTGGCTCTTGGCAACGGGTGGGAGTCATACAACGACTCAAATGGGGATGCTTCTCGAATCTATGTAGGGATGACAAAGTCGGCCTCGGCAAAGCGTAGCAAATATCTCACAGGACCAAAATTGATACTGTCAGCTTTATCGCGTGTCTTGGGTTGAAGATATAAGACAAACCAGACTGCCGGAGCCGAAACGCATATGTCTCGTTCCTTCGCCAATGATTGTGTTGAGCGGAGTTTGTACCGCTGGAATGGGCAGTAGTGTAGGAAAGCCTTGAACAAAACAGCGATCTATGATTGTTATACAGGGCCCGGCGAAAATGGCCAACAATGTTGCATGAATTGGTGAAGAGGGGTGGGCGGCGCACCGGTCGGAAGTAATTCGTTTCCGCGTATTTTAGAAGCCATGTCAAGACTTGTCGTATAGGTAATAATGACGGATTCGCGAGTTCTAGTCGTTCCGGTTGGTGTCATTATGAATACTTATTTAACCTTAGTGACAAACTACTCTCAGGTGGGCCCGGATCTCACAACGCTGGACCTACGTAGAAAGTCCCAAGGGGAGAATTAATAGCTCAGGATGATGAGAGAGTGAATGCTGACTTACACTACGACTATTTCGTGCACGCACTGCGATGCAGCAGTGGATAATGTCTCATTAGCCCATTCGGGCAGTCCAAGTATATCGTACCCGTTGATTGTTCATGATGATTCATGACCGATGGGGTTTGACTCTTCTTTTCTCTGAACCGCGGAGCAATCGCGGAGATGATGGTACAACGGTAGACTGGAATTCGGGGCATTACACTGGTATAGTAGTATGAGCGCAGAATAATAGCAAAATGATCCGGGCGAATGTGCGGCTGAGATCCGCAGCCAGATCACGTACGCCGAAATCTATTGTGGTAGTGTATCGACTTCTCAGATTCACATTTCAAGTCCACCCTACCTAGTAAAGTGCATAAGGAGCTAGTCCAATGGTATGAGTAACACCAAACACCAATATCATGGTGGACTTGAACTCGGACTTTGCAAGGCGGCCGCTAGTACACACCGCATCGCGCTCGGGGCTTTCGACAGTGTACATCATAGTGATAACACCTGAAAGCCCCTACTAAAAGGGATAATGGATGGGATGTCATTGTCGTTCTCGGTTTCGGTAAATGTAGCCTACTGTGTAAGGTAATACCTGGTTATGGCCCACAGTTAAAAGAAATTATGAAATATTATGCTGTCAAGGCTGCTTGTCGAGTGCAGCTGAGCTGTCTCCAAGCCGGGAAGGGATCGGCTTGCAAGAGTATTTTTGGGGCTTTTGTGCAACCCCTCTGGCATAACTTGGCTTAACTACTCTGTACTGTACACCTAGTATTATACCATCTACGACTTTACACCTGGAATGGGTGGTAGATGGAATCTTACAGATACCTTCTGGGCTTACTGCGCCGGTTCAAACCAGCTCGTCGGCCACTTTAGTTGCCGTGAAGTCGCCAGAGGTATTTGCATGTATTCCGTGGTCACTCTGGTGTACATAGCTGCCCCCTCCAGGCTTGGCTTCTTTCAAGGACTCGAAGGCCAAGTCAATCTATTGTCATGGCATTGCGCCAGCTTTAGTCGCAGTCCTCGGCCCCGATATATTGTTACCAATCAGTAACACGGCCAAAGCCAGGCAGGCAGTCAAGCAAGTAGGGATTCGGATTTGCTTTTAATAGCGTAGGGGTTGATATAAAACAAAAACCACCGGCTGCTTTAGGTCGTAACCTTCCTTCTTTGACCCTACTTACATCTAGTACAACCATTGCACAGATACTTGCATCTACGGAGTGCTTGTACTGTGACTGACTTCCAAGATCATTCAGTTCCCTTTACTTCTCCAAATCGCATGACAAAAACAGCATTGTCGATGACTGAAGCCCTGGTACTCAACCACTGAATATATCCTGCGTCTCGCCCGTAAATATTGCCAAAACCGACTCGGTTAACTTCGCCCAGCATCGCCAAAATCCATTTACAGCTTACTACTGTGGTGTGCCCTGGCTGGTCTGAGACTCACCAGAACCTTGGAAACTTGGAGCTACCAAAATCGACCTCGTCAGCACGCCAGTCTTGGCCCACATCTCGGACATAAAAGCTACTCGCCGATCCATCTCCATACCCCTTCGGGCCCTATTTCGCGCTCGAGCTAAAACGTTGCCGTGCCTAGTAATAAGAGGACCATCACATAATCGTCACAAGTACTTAGTGATGCATCTGAGTATTATTAATCCCCTCTAAGGATATCGCATTGGATTTACCGATTACTCTTCCCGGCTTATCTCCCTTTTCCCAAATATTCACTTTTTCCCTGCATCTTGGAAGACTTTTCTTTTAAAGTTTACCCCCGAGATAGACAGAGTGCCTCTTCTATTTCGCCTTAGTCTCGCCATACACTGATTGTATAAGTGATTACCCAAAATGGAAAGTGGCATACCAACACCTCCCACAGAAGAGATCAATATGAAGGGTTCAACACAGGCTCCCTCACGGAGGAGTACAGCACCAAGTACCAAGGTTGTTAAACCGATACATCGTGGGACGAAGCGGTCAGCTACCCATCTAGCTCACTCTCCTGTTCACGACCACGCACCACTTTCACCCCATGGTATCGACAATAGACACAAACGGGTATGGAAGGCATGTGAAAGGTGTAGAATGAAGAAGACCAAGGTTTGTCTATCCTCAGATTGTCTAAATTGTATATCCACCGCTTACATTGCCAACAGTGTGATGGAGAGTTTCCTTGTAAGAGATGTAAGGACGATGGATTAGTATGCACAGCAGGAACTCGAAAGAAAACAGAATACAAGCAACTGCCTAGAGGGTATGACGCGAGGTACTTCCATGTGATCAATTTATACTAACTTGAATACAATAGATACGCTGAAGTGTTGGAAAATACTCAATTTGCTTTGATAGCGACAGTCCATAAGCTTTATGCCATGGTTAGGAATGGGCAATCATGGGATTTGGGGGAACCGGAGCTCAACGACCGGGGGCAGCCAATTATTCACAATATTGCCACGAAGCTTGGATGCATACGACCTAATGCCGACGCCGACCTACCTCCTCATTCAGTCTTTCCCGAAGATGAAGCCGGATTATCAAGATTAGCAGCAGAATTGGAGGCACAACAACCCGACAAGGAAAAGGAGGCTCAAGCAGCCGAGATTAAGTGCGAGACCGAAACCAGTTGTGCCCAGACGGAACGAGCGAGCTCTTCAGAAATCGACCATTCAGATTTTGAGTATGACTATCGGAAAGCCCTGATGACTGCTCAGCAACCAAACCTACAAACTATGTCGCCCCAGAGTTTCACGTCATCATATAACGAATTCGAGCCGAGTTCGATACATAGCGACGCCGACCCCTCCGCTAGTCTTTTCGCCGTTCGGTCTCCCACAGCGCCAACATCGTATCCTACTTGGCATATGAATAGACCGCCATCGATGAACGTTTCACCGCAATACGTCGCGCAAATGGACATAAATATGGCCGAGATTATGTTAAATCAGGGCTTGGTTGAGTCTGAATTTGGTACCATCAAGCCTCACATGATCAGCGTACCCAATCCGGAAGTCATGCTAGGTGTTGGTGATCCAATGATCGCATACTCCAGCTACAACACCATGGATTCGTTACAGTCAGTATAGTTGATCGAATGTCGCAACGATATCACGGAAGAAACACGACTGGTACGCTGCTAGTATGTACGGTCGACTGAAATGGACATATGCAACAATGCTACAGCTCTCGTTATGATAAGTCACGAATAACGTACGGCGCTCAGGGGATTTCAACAGACACTCCGGATTATAGGATTAGAGGAGGGGCTGTTGGTAGGAAATAAAACCAGCCATGTGTATAAACGAGCGCTTGGGAGGGATTGCATCAATGGCGTTGTTGGGAATATTCTGTATGGCAACACAATTCCTATATTTCGCAAGATGTGAGGGGCCACCTGCACACTCACGTCTTGACTGCTTTGTTGGTCGAATAATTACTATTAATTACTGGGCGTGAGTAGTACTCACGGCTAACAAACAACCCACAGCATGCTTGACAATCGCTGGTATGTGCTGTAACATTTCTAAAACTTGCATGGGAGATATTTGGAATTCCCATGCGCCGCATGCGCAAATATGGCACCCTTCAACATAACAGTACAATATCAGCTATACGTGTAATACCAACTACTACCGTGAGTATCATGTTGTTGATCCTTACTCAGCCCTTGCATGGAACCCCAAAGCATTAGGACTGTCCATCGAGCCTTTAAGCAGCCACCGGAGCCGTGATTCATGGCCCTGGTCCATTCCTAAGTATACTCCGCGTTCAAGTACCCCGCCGCCGTTGGATGCAAAGCAGTGGGCTTCGCCCAAGACTCGCCAGGGGCAAACAGACACAAACATGGAAAAAGATATCACACATGCATCACATATAGTGTAAACAAACATTTTTGCTGCTTTGTAAGCACAGCATTGTAACTATAGTACCCGCCCTGTCGTGGGCGTACCCATAGGTACGTTGTGATTCATTGGTGCACTCGTTCAACTCCTGCCGTGCGGGAAGCAAGGGGCAGCTGTCAACAGGGGAAACTTTATGATCCTTGAGGTGGAGGGCCAAGCTTATGGCGTACCGCCCCCCTCGACTGAAGACGCTGACAGGGTACCACCATTGTCTTCATCCAGTAACATCGTCACGACGATCGGCCAAGTGATTCGTGGGCGTGTAGGCCGTTTGCAGTAAGCGAAATGCTAGGCCACGATGTTACGATATGTTAGACAAACTTGCAATGTTTCGTGTTCTCAGCAATGCTTCGCCACGAATTAATCTTATCTAGGCAATTATTAATTTCGCTGCCTAGACTTATAGGTAGTGTACCTAACAGACAAGAGGTAATGGCCGAGATCTAAATATGGTGAGGACCTCGCAATCGTTAAGCGTATAGCATTACAGATCCACCCAACACCACGATCCCAAACCTGGAGTGTACGAAGTACCTAAACGAATCATTTGAGAAGCTTGCGTTGCTCGCATTGCTGCGCCTATTGACAGCACCACCCAACGGGGGAGTGCCGGGGCTAGTGAGATTGGTGGTCAGGTAAAGCAATATACAACCTCACACCGGCGTCACAGGTAACGGCCATGGTAGACCGATCAGTCCAATGATCTGATAATGATCAAGGAGTGGGCGGCCTCACAAACGGGACAAGACAGGCAGGCAAGCAGCTCAGATTCTAGTTGTAGTGATCTGCCCACGTTCGACAGCTCTAGTTGTACACTACCTAGGTACGTTGTAGTCAAACGGCGGGAATGCGTGGTACTTTTCTGAACATTACTATGACTGAAACGTGTGTATTCACAAGTCACTAGCAAGTATGTACAATACTGACATAAAAAATTATATAGCCCTACTATGTAGATTGAACGACAGTGCGTCATTAGTTCAATATCAGTATATCCTACATACACTGCAGTAAGGCTAGAAGGACAAATTTGCACTTTGACCTGCTTCCCTGATGGGTAGTCGCACGTAGTTTCATTGCTCGTAGCAGCACTACCAATCGTCTTGTTTGCATAACTTCTAAGCATGATTTGTTGGTTCCACGACCCAACCAGGATGGTCAAATCCCATCCCACCGCGTCCGAAGTCCATCGCTTTGCCCCCAAGTTAACACAGCCAAATATGCGCTCAATAGCCCGGGTTTTACCATCGTCAAAAGTTTCAGCAACGTGGATGGGATACAATGAGAATGGATTCCATAGCTTACTAACGCTAAAGCAGCTTACAACGTACCTCCACTATGCCAGTGCTACTCAGTATGCTATGTATAAGTCGAGCCAAGGGTCTAAAGATCCGATGGGCGGACGAATGATGGGCCCCGGGGATTAGCGACCTTCCGATTCTCCGTCAAAGGTCCTTTCTCAGAGCTCGGCGTTACAAGGGTGCAGACGCTAGATGTGGAATCTGATTAGAAAATCGACATATTCCCTTATTCAGCAACCAGACTATCTAGCTTAAATCCGACACCCCCCTTGAGTCACGTAGGGATATCAAGATAGTGTACTGATTACATAGCTCCATTGATAGATTAGTTTGAAGACAGTCAACTACAGTAGAGTTAACTTGACAGAATGGCAGATTCATGACTGCAACAACCCTACTCCCACTTATATAACATCAACTTTTTTACCAGATTATTGGCCACTTACACAGCTAAGCAGTACCTCGTCCAATGTCAGTGGATAAATGACTTGATAAGCACACAGCATTAAGGAGCTACCTGGTTGGCGGGGTGGTCTTACTGCCCAAAAGGATATTTGTCGGAAAACATAGGTTACGTACGACTATTGTAACTACTGCATAGCACATAGCATTAGGCAATGGATCTATCCCACCGTATCATGCCATCCCCAGAAAGTTTCCTTTGGGGGTGGATAGTTGCTGTGCTGTATCCTATGGTAGGTTCCGATGCTGAGCGGAATTCCGTCGTTGAAGACGCGGAGCCCTGAGTCGGAATTAGGGCTGCTGATGACATCTACTAAACGGTATAGTCCTGATATCAAGACTCCGATCTCCGTTCAAGACTAAAAATGTGTCTTGCCACGTGAGGGCCGTCATTTCACTTATCACAGCAAGAATACTTTGTTAGGGCACGCTAAAATCCTAATCAGAATTATTCATCAACTGATATCTATCTCACTCCACACCGGATGATCCCCTGGGACCATTTATTTTCCGCAAAACGGAGAATGGGTGCTGGGTGATCCCTGGAATTGTCCAAGCTCAGGCGCGTCTCGCCCCTAGATGCTTGCGCCACTGTACCCTCGGGAATAAACTCGCATCATCGCGCCCGTGCATGCCATGTGCTCGAAGGGGCTAGTTATCCCAAGGAAAATGCTAAGAGCGCTCGAAGAAATATCCAAGCCTTACAGCCTCGCACGCGGGTCCTCAAAAGGCCCACGGTGCCCCTCATAGCGCCGAGGCAAAAACGTGGCGTGACACATTAAAACTTATGCCTGAACCGAAATACGATATATACGCTAAGTTGCTTCAGTCTTGCCTCTTTAGCAAGGCTTGAGCAACCAGGTCGCATCTCTCAACACCCTGCCAAGAGTCATCTCTCGCCGAGGTGGGCGGTCGAGTTCTGTCAACGTTAGCCTGTGCTATTCCCATCTTGGCCTTATATAACTCGCATCTTGGCGAGGAAGTACTACAAAGTCACGGTCTTGTATATTGCTCCAACGAAGCCCCTCTGCCCCCCTTGCTCAGGGGACGAGGCGGAGGCATTGGCGGTCATGAAACTGTGAGATGACCGTGAGCGTGGGAAAATCGGCCGAAACGAAGATCTCCCGTTCGAGTGGCTTATGCAATACGGGCAGATTGTGCTCTCGCATCTCGGAGATCTATGAGCAAGCCGGTGTAGGGCGATGGGCTATATCGCGTCCTTAGAGACAGACTAGCACATCGGGGTTTAGTTGCTAAACCCCGGCCATCTGCGTTTCCTCCGTGGCCTTTAACATGGCTCAGTCACGGCCGACGGGCGAACCGCGTAACGCCTGTGGATGCGGACATGGGGTGGAAGGTGCGGGTTTTGCTCCGCTCTTGCGCGCAGGACCTATCTTCGGACCTTCGAAGTAATATGGTCAGTCATTCGATGTTGCAAGTGAGAATGAATGAATTAATCGGTCATCCACTTCGCAGTTACGATACAGCCTAGACGCGAGAATGCCGAGTTTTCTTTCACGACTTCGACCTGTTGTGACCATGGGCGCGAGTAGTGCATACATGATGCAATATCGATGATGCTATCATGCAGCCGATGATTTTAAGACTCATGGATGCTGTCGCCTTCTCGATACTAGAGCAATAGAAACAATGCTCCTCTCGCTGCCGCGTATGTCTGAATAGGGAGACATTACCAATTACATCAGGCGCTTCTATGACTACAACCGGTGATTCTCATGTTCCGTTCATGACAACTTGATAAACACTCATTTACTGACTTAGGAATTTGTTTCGAAATAGTCCTTTATAACAGTGTATTTCGCTCATTGCTCATTCCTCAAACCACACAGTTGCACACCGTCGTGCTAGGAGAAAATGTGTACAAAAATGCTGACACCCAGGAGTAAAAGAAAACGCCGCTGGGAAACACCTAACCTCAGTAACGGCTAAAATAATGCATCAGCCGTGAATCGAACACGGGGCCCATCGATGGCAACGATGGATTTTACCACTAAACCACTGATGCAATCTAAATGCAGAATGTTACAGAATTTCGATTCTATCAAGTATCATACCTAGTTTGTGGTTCCTTCACCTCCAGGGCTGTTAATGTTAGCCTTATACTTTTTCTCCCTTTTTTACTTTCTCATTATGGCTATAAGCTGGTCATAAGCTGGTTACACTCTGATACACTCTGATCATATATCAATCAAGAAGTAATTATAACTTCATTATACTCTGGTTACTCAGTAGTTATCCCTTGGTTATCCGTATTAGGCTATTATTGAAGACCCTAGAGCAAGTGTACAAAGGGTGATAGATATTTTTGACCCGGAACTACCCATTCGGTATTACATTGGCCAAACTTCCAGGCCTCCAGCAGCTGCGCAATCTAGGATAAACTTCGAACTGTGAAAAGAAACCTCGACAGAGTATGACCGGACTACTCCTTCGGAATGGGCGTTTCTCGTGAATTCAAAACCAAGGACAGGGCGACACGAGCATAACCGGCACAACATAGTCAAGATGTCTCAGGCATTTACAAACTGCCCAAGTCGCACAGCGGGAGCATGTGAAAATTGGGCGAAACTCGGGTAAGGTAGGGTTGAAAATTTTGGTTTGGGCGGTCCTCTGTTCTGTAAAGTAGAAGCTCAGTGTCGAGAGTACCTAGTCATACAACTCGGGGCTGTCAACAACCAGGAATTTAATGGCTCGGATCGTAGAGCTTCCTAACAAATTTCTATTCCTCATACCAGCCATAGGCGATGATCATTTGACGCACCGCGATGTCGCGTTTGTTGCTCGCACCTGCAAGGCTTTTAACAATATCGCGACTTCGGCCTTGTTAAGTCACAACTTCTCCTGAGATCGATCGTCCGTGCTCATATGGGCGAGTCAGAACAATAGACTAGGGACGACGAAGAAGGCGTTGGCGTCTGGGGCCGATGTTAACACTTTTGGGTCTTCCTCCCCAGGCGACGAATTTCTCAAGGGTACTACCTACGGCACACCGCTTCACTGGGCTGCTAAGTTTGGATACGGCGATATCGTCAGTCTACTACTGCACCATAACGCTAGGCTCGATACTCCCTCGCAGCTTCTTTGTCAATGCTCCATGACTAGCAACTCCTAATTTTTTTCGGTTGGGCTTACATCCCCCAGTGGTTTCCTCTGCACCTAGCCATCTGTAATAGGCACGAAACCACCGCCCATCTCATCATGGAACGACATCCACCTTTGTAGATGAGAGAGGAATTGCCGGACTCGCTAGGAAATGGGTTAGCTAGCATCCATTGTGTTGCAATCAGTGACCTTGATACAGTGGTGCAACGAGCCTTGACTCTGTACACAGGCATATTAGACACGGAAAAATCCTAGACTTGAAGAGATCCTCATTAGGCGTAAACTTCGTGACCTCTCCCTTGCATTATACGATTAACTATCCGCACGATGAGCCTATCATCGGAGCATTAGTGTCTGTGGGATATGATTTAAACGCCGAAGGAGTCATGACAACTCGGTAGTGAGCTTGCCAAACTGATGAATTTGCTACCACGATGCATCTTCTCGCTGAAGGAGCACAGACTTGACGAGCGGTAGAAACGTAAGCAGGAGCTGAATCACATCTTCTGCACTACGCGATGCGTGGGAGGGTGCATTACAAATGGGATGTTGGTATCAAAGATAGTACTGATGATGTTTGATTAGCAATGCTGTGCTTTAGAAAGGGCTGCTTGTTAGATACTCCGGGCCAAATTCTCTTAGAGGCTCTTGAAAGAGGCGATCGCGAGGTTGCTCATTATATTCTTGCCATATCGGACCGTTCAATCTTCAAAACGGTACATCACGAGACTGGTGACACTGCCTTACATTTTGCTGTTGCCTATCTCGACGTCGAACTTACACATCTGCTGATCGAAGGCGGAGCAGATGCCAGTGTTTTGAGCATTAATGATGTGACGCCACTGCATAATACTCTGTTCTATTATCAACCTGGTTACCGGAAGCCAGTTTTGCAGATGGTGCGTCTTTTACTAGACTATAACGCGGACCCCTTTTCCGTGGATGATGGCTATGGTGACGTGGATACCGCCCAATGTATCTGCGAGGAAAGCCGAGATCATGATATTGCACTCCAGGCTTACGCTAGCGCATTCTCTCAAACTAGACATCTCGGTTCAGTTGAGTCGCTGCAATGTATGCTTAAGGATTATCCAATGACCGATCGACATCTATCATTACTTGCGGTTACTTGAGACAAACGTGCGCTAAACGATGGCCGCCAAATGCATCCTCTTTCCTTCTCATGGGCGTGCTTCTCGGAGCAGGCGCCAATCCGAACGGATGTGGTCTTTAAGCTGGAGACTCATTTGTCATGTACTGCACGAAGGAAATCAAGGTTTCATTCTTCGAGTCAGAGTTAACAGATGTCGACAATATTGCCAGGCTACTCAATCTAATTAGGCCGCTTGTTGCGGAAGGGGCCACTGTGATCGACCAGGCAGCGAAGGGAACACTGCAGCGTCGGTGTTGGGGGAAATCCTATATTACGAGACGACAGGGGAGAGTGATATGAATCGGCTTCTCGTTTGCAGTGTCATAAAAGACCATGTAAGCGTGAGGTTGGATGATGATCCAGGGAAAGCCAATGCCATCTGCGTTCGTGATCCTGAGCTAGATCTGGTACGGTGATGTTTGGTAACAACGGTTTAGGAACGTCCGGTGAGGTTTACTCGACACAGCCCAGTCGACATTGAATCGACGTATTTAGCGGGAAGAGTTTTCAGTAGCCGCCTTATCTTCTACCGCTCTCCTTGGGGACACAAATTGAAGTGCCATGATGGTATTCAATGAGTCTGTTTATTACCAAAATAATTCCAAGCCCTAATAGACATTTACAGGTCGATGCTATATTCTCACATTCCAGTTACGTTGCCCGTCGTATGTATACACCACCGCTTAAATTGTTGACTATTATATGGCCTGTGCATATCCCACATACTGGGTGGCATTGGCGAACATTGGCTGAATCTATCAGTCTATGGTTTCAGGGGCTGCCGCCTTACCTGGTAATGACTGACCAAAGTCGTTGCGACACTTGACACCGGTCATCGATTGCGAGATTACTGCCAACCACCTATCCTCTTCAACGTTGCAATACTATTGCAGCTGCAGTATCACGTTGGGAGTCCGTAGGATTCACGTTGGCGCCTCAGGTCGCTGCTCAATACCTTTCCTAGACGCCTCTCACGTCATTTTTATACATTGGGTATTATTGGCGATCTACGGGTTTTATCGTTTCATTTTATCATCGATTCGCTTTACGCACACTCTCTCAATATTACATTTGGCTGTCTAGCTCCCTTTAGTCGTCACAACAATGCGCGTCTTTCCCTGGCGTCTTGAAATGGGCGTGGGGGGTTTTCTCAAGGTCTTGTGTCATTATCGACGTGAAGTAGGTTGGGTATGATAATGCGCTTACTTTACTATTCCTGCTACTACCTCAGATCTTATTCGCTGTAACTACTAATTAATTAGTTGCCCGAGAGCTACGACGTGACGAAGTCCTTCAAAATCGGACTTCATGTTGTTACTGCCTTTTCCTCTCTTGCTTCTGCGGCTTATAGGAAGGAAGCACTCATCGAGCCCCATGTGCGATAGTTAGTCCTCCTCATTCCCAGATTAGACAAGTCTGGTACCACGTGACTGTATATATCTGCTAAGTAAGGTTAACTACGTGCATATTAGGTCTAGATGCGGGACGAATGTAACCTTATCTGCTGTAAACTTGAATGCCCAGGAACTACATGATCAACATCGACCGAATCATTGAATGGATACACCAATGAATTGACTTCGCGATGGCCTGGGAGCTGATAGGAAAGTGGGCCTCAACACCACTTTGTTATCATTCTACTGTATGCCATCCTTGAGACACTTGTACTACTTCGTTCTGGTGCGACAACTATACTGCCGCTTAGTCTCCCAGTCATACTAGACGGAGGCTCCCATATACAATCTGTCTTGAACCTACCACTTGAGCGATACTGCAACTTCTGCGAACTCATATGCTCATGATAGAACGGAGACCGCACTGACGCACCGACGTACTAAAGCAGTTGCCTAACGTTTTGATTTAGTCACAAGAGAGACAAATGTCTACCATGACAGATTCACATCCAACACGATCTTATGAATCACACGATGCGGGACCAGAAATCTTGAAGGACCCTGAGAAGGGAGCCGAAGGCAACGTCGTTGGGGGCAGCCCAGTTAACCCACGGCCCTTGAAGAACATAGTTCTTAGGTTCTTGTCAGCCGGGCGTGTCGAGCTTCGGGGTGTATTGCCCATACCTCTGGAGGAACGAACATCGACTCAATATTCTAATTATGTGAGCAATTTTCCTGTTACAGCATATCATCTCACGTTCTCTTTCTGCATCAAATCAGAACATGTTTCGTCCCAGCAGAGCACTCTTCATTGAGTCCTACACACCTTTTATAACGTCTATCAATAGTTCTGGGAAAGAGCCTACTGACTCTGGTGCTGCAAGTTCTCCATCTGGGTCTCCGTGAATGTGAATATACTCGCCATAACATTCGGCATGCTAGGGCCTACCTACGGCCTGAGTCTCCGCGACAGTTCGCTAGTCATTATCTTCTTCTGCCTTGTGACGGCGGCAATACCCGCATATCTGGGCACATTGGGTCCAAAGACAGGTATGCGCCAAATGATTCAAGCACGGTTCAGTTTCGGGCGATACATTGTTTCGGTGCCCGTCCTCTTAAACCTGGCCACGCTCACGGGATTCTGCGTCATCACTTGTGTCATCGGCGGACAATGTCTCGCGGCTATTTCCGAGGGCTCCTTCACGCCCGCCGTCGGCATTGTCATCATCGGCGTGTTGTCCCTATTGATCTCGTTTTGCGGGTATAATGTGCTGCATCTCTACGAGCGTTTCGCGTGGATTCCTGCTTTAATCGCTATTGCCATTGCTACGGGGAGCGGTGGCTCGCACCTACATGAACAAGTGCCGACGCCGGCGACGACGCCGCGAGGTGTCTTCTCGCTCGGGATGGCGATCGCCTCGTACATGATCCCCTTTTCGACACTTGCGTCGGATTTCACGACGTATCTCAACCCTAGGTTCCCGAGGTGAGTTCATACAGCACAAGCATCCTCACTTAGTTTAAGGGGGAGCTAATGTGAGATTCAATTAGTTGGAAGCTTTTCCTATACGGCTTTTCCGGCCTCGCTCTCACCACTATCCCGCTCATGGTGTTAGGCGCAGCCATAGGAGGAGCTATCGCAAATGTACCTACCTGGGAAGCGGGTTACGCGACGAACTCCGTCGGTGGCGTGCTTGCGGCTATGTTATTGCCAATCGGCCGGTTTGGCAAGTTCGTCGTCGTTGTTCTCTCATTCTCGCTTCTGGGCAACAACGCGGCTACCATGTACTCTATCACACTTAACCTGCAACTTTTGGTACCGCAGCTTTTACGCGTCCCACGGTACGTCTTCTCCATCGTAATAACGGCCATCTTGCGCGTGCATAAAAACCAACGGGTCCAGATATTTTTTCTCGAGGCTATAGAAGGCGGCCGAAATCGCCCTCGAAGGGGCGCGTCTCAAAAATGTTGCTGCCTAAGGTATTAATATCTTTCTGCCTGAGGCACCTATGATATAGGCCTGCAGCTTAGTAATATAACTTAAAAAAGGCTTTACCCCGGGCACTCTCGGGAGTGGTTGGGGTATAGTTTTTATAAATAATAGTATAACCGTAAGTAATCCGTATAGATAAATAAAAATACTGCAGGTATTATATTAATTAAAAGATATAAGTATTTTAATTTATAATTTACAAGTCTCGATTAGCATATCCACCCTTTTAGCTAAATTGCTGCAATCTTTAATAAAGCAAGTTACTTTTATAAAAAGCTAGCTTATCTATAGATAATTGTTATTTTATAGCGTCTTACTATCTAAACAATTCTCTAGCCTTGTATTTTTAAGTATAGTTGTACTTAGTTTTAAACTTAGTGCTATTAGCACTAAGATATTAAAAGTATTATAATACTACTATAGGCAGCTAAGACTAGTATACAGCCCTAATAACCTATTCTACCTTTATTTATAAATAATATTATCTTTTAAGCGCGCTCCTAATATAGCTTAAAAAGTAGCAGATATAAAACTTTTAATATATCTTCCTTTTTAATTAAGACCTCTAAGTATACCTTATCTATAGCTTTAATTAATATTATAATATGCTTTAGCAGTTTTATATATTAATATAAAATATTGGAAATATATTTACTATTGATAATTAGAAATACCTTTTAGAGCTTAATATAGATTTCCCTTTTACTAGCTATCTTTTTAAGCTATTACTATATCTAAGGGATAATATTTAGCTAAAAGCCGCAGCCTATTTTTAGATTAGGGAAATGATTTTTATAAAATAGCAACTAAAATAATAGGTAATTAAATAAGTTATTAATTTTAATATCGCAAGTTTAAGTAATTGTGCTCTATATATCTTTCTCGGCAGATATAAACTAGATTAACAAGTAAAGCGTATTTTACAATACTATCTCTATTATCTTTATAGGTTGCAAAAGTCTATAATATAGTAGGCTATTAATTATATCTATTACTATGATCTATATTAGGATTTTATAGCGCTTTACTAATTATTTTATAAGCTATAGTCATTTAATTAATTAAATTAATAATGCTTTTATTTATCTAAAGTTTTTTTTTTTTTAAATATTTTATTAAAATATATATCAATAAAGTTATTATAAATAGCTTTCTAATTTAATAGCTTTTTTAAATTACTATAGTTTAGAGATATAAAGCACACTATAAAAAAATATAAATATAGAAAGCCTATAATAAATAGTATTATAATAGTATATTTATATAAAAGGTTGTGGTAGTGCGCAGGTCTTTATTATAGATCTAATCTAGTAGCTACAGTTAAATTATTAATAAGCAGTTAAACTAGAAATAGGTTAAGGGTTTATTGAGGACTACTTATATTACCCTTTTAAAATCATATTATAAACTCCTTTTTATTTATATTAAAAAGTATATCTAATAGCTAATTAAAATCTATTTTATTATTATTACTATCGTTATTATTGTTATTATTACTATTACTATTTTTGTTACTATTAACTATTAGCACTTTTAATAATATATTAGTAATAGGTAGCAATAACATTTAAAATATTATATAACGCCCTTTGTCTGCCTATAGATAACGTAGTCTAATTGTCCCATTTATAATCCCTATAAGGCAACTCCCCCCTAATAATAATAAAAGTAGCTAGTTTACTCTATCTCACAATTTAAACTAATAACAGAGATTATTCCTAGCTATATATATTATAGCAATATAAGAATTAAATATCTATAGCCCCCTTATTATCCTATTGATAGAATACTTTGTTAAAGCCTTATTAGTAATAGCAATGTTTAATATTACCCCTAGTAAGTAGCGTGGCTAGAGCGTTTGTAATAAGCTAAACCTCTATAAATAGTTTAGCGCTAAAATTAGCCTGCCGCTAGACATTAGCAATAATAAAAAGGTCTAAGCAATTAAAGGCTTTATTAGTGCCCTACTTATACTTACTATTAAGTGCAAGCTTTTTAAATTAGATTATAATAATATAGGTAATATTACTTTAAAATAACTATAGTATACTATAAAGCATATATATAGAAAGAGCTTAGGTTATAAATAGCAGAGTCCAGGCTATACTGGCTAAATAGTAATTGTTTTTAGGGACCGTAAAGCTCTAAGTATATTAACCTAGTTACCTTTATTATATAAGAAAAGCGTTTCCTTTAATTCTTAGACCTAGAGGTGCTATTCTAGTTATTAGCTTAAAAAAATAATAGAAAAAGTCTTAAAGCATAGTACTAGAATAGCTTATCCTTACCTCTTTTTATTAGCTTAACCTGTTCTACCTATAGTATATAAAGACAATTTACTGCAGATATTAGCTGCAACTATTGTTTAAAAAGTTATAACCCGATGACTGGCCTAGGGTTTAGAAACGTCTTTACACACAGCTTTACACATATCTTTAATAGATTTTTAGGTAATACCGACCTATCCTGCTTTATATTATACCTAAGTTTATACCCTCCTAATAAACTGCAAAAACCTACTTTTAGCTTACATTATATTGCGCCTATAGTTTTTATTAATAAGATAAACATATTATTAAAAAAGATAAAATATCTAAAAGCGCAATTTTTTACTAGTGGTCTTATATTAGGGTTAGATTATACCTATTATATTATACTTATTAAATATAATAAACTAAAGGCGCAGCTGTAGGCTAAGGCTATATATAAAATAAAAAGCAAATATTATAATAAAAATGCTATACTATTTAGCTATACTTATATAAGTGGAGGGCCTAATAAATAGGAAGGAAGGGCTATAGTAAATATTGCTAAAGATTATAATAGGTATAATAAAGATAAAGATAAAGATAGAGATAAATATAATAATAAAAAAGATAAAAAAGATAATAATAATAATAATTATAATAATAGGGTTAATAATAAAAATAAAAATAACTAAAGTAGATATTAGAAATAAAATAATATAAAAGAGTTATAGGGTAAAATATATTAGTAATTATCCCTTAGTTATTTTAGTAAATATTTACTTAAATATATTTTAAAAGTATAACCTATTTTCCTTAGTATATTTTCTAATCCTTTTAAGTATATTTACTAAAGATATTTAAATCTAACTAAATATAATACTAATATCTTTAATAACTAGGCTACTTTATTTAGCCTACACTTTAAATTAGCTATTATATCGCTTTAATTATTAGCATCTAACTATTATCTAATCCTTTTGCACTTATTCTTTCCTAAATATAGCAGGTTATCCTAATAAGAGCTAGTGTATTAGGGTGCTACTATAGCTTTTATAGCGTCCTATAAAAAGCTAATGCTCTCTTTATATAAGTTGAACTTTAACTTTAGAGAAGTGTTGTTAAGGACGCATTTTTCTAATTTCGGAACTAGTTTTTATATCTTAGCTTATAAAGTCTCGTAGTTAGTTTTATCTACAAGGTGATTTTGATTGAGCGCTTTAATAAGAGTAATCTAGTAGTATTTTAGGCATAGCTTATTAAAAGATTTAAAAACGTTAGATAATAGGGAAAAGATAGCAGTATATTTGTAAGTTAGTATAAGATTATCTAAAGTAATAATAAGACATTCTAAGAATATCTTTAAAGCAGGTATACTTACTAATATATAAAAATTTGTAAATATTAAAGGTATTAGGTTTTTATTAAAGCTTAACGCATTTTATAAATTATTTGTCTTTGTTTGTTTTATTTTTTTAGCTACTGCTATTAGCTGCAATCTTAGGCTGTATTCTTCTATACTCCTTTAGCTACTAAAATCCCCTGTGTGTAATAATAAATAATTTAGTTACTATATTAAAATCTTTATTTAAAATAACTTTATCTTTAGTTCTAGCTTTTATAAGGAAACTATATAAGCTAACCTTAGCTTTTACTAACTTAAGCTTAACTAAAGAGAGCTTATAATAAATAATAGTATCTAGGTTAATAATATTAATTATTTATATATAAATACCTTTAAAACCCCTTTTACCTGCTTTAAGTCGGTAATAGGCTTTAATATTAGCTAGAGCATATACTAATAGGTAACTAAACCTATATATATTAACTTATTTGTGTATAACCTTAACAAATATCTTTAAAAAGTAGCTAATTATAAATTTAAAACGAGGGCTAAATATATTATTAGATATAAGGCTATTAATAGCTATCTTTCTTTTATTCTAAATAAAGCAACCTTATTTTATATTATCAAAAAATACTAGGTGATTAGCTAGCTACGCTTTAAAGGTATTATACTTTCCACCTTTTTAATATTCCTTTCAGACAATAAAGTTATATATTTTAGATATTTACTTTTTAAAATACTTTTCTTACTTAATAATAATAGAAATATCTATAATAATAGTTTTAAATATATTAGCTTTATAAAGTATATAATTAAAATGCTCTTTTAAATAACCAATATTAAAGTAAAAGATTTAGCTATCTCCTTTTACTTTAATAACCTAAAGGTTCTTAGTAACATTATTATTAGCAGAGTTTATATATAGTTTACTATTGCTTTAAGATATATTAATAGATATATTTATTTTATATTTTATATATATTAGTAATTTGTTTAGCTAAAAGCTATAAGCTAATATAAAGCAGAGGTTAGGGTAGTTATTTTAGGGTATTAATAAATATAAAGATAAAGGGAGGAAGGAGATATGTGTTTTCCTTGCTATTATATATTTGGCAAAAGGCGTGCTTAAGGTTACCTTGGGCAGCATTATTAATTGCCTAGGTAGCTAAGCAGCCTTGCTAACTAGGGTATAATATATTAACTAGATAACACTATATACTAGGGATTAATAAATGGTTAAGTATAAAAGTTATAAATACTAAAATTATAATATAATATATAACTAGGTCTATAATAATTAAATAATACTAGCTATAACTAAAACTCTAAATATAAATTTATTAAAATATACTTTATATATTAGTAGCTATAATTAATAGTGGTTTATTTTAGTATTATAACTTTAATCTCGAGATTTAAAATGGTATAGTAACCTAGTTGATTAATTTAAAGTAAACTATAATAGCAACAAAAAGTAATATAAAGATATAGTTATAGACTGTTTTAATTAAAGAGATAAAGGCCTCTATATTGCCTGGTCGGTAGATTAATATAGGTGTACTTTATGCCCTAGTCTTATGTGCAGTTAAGTCTAGCTCCTCTAATGCTTAGTAGTTATATTTATCTTAATAGCCTTGCCCCTAAGTTAATATATAATTAATAAATAGGAATAAGTCTTACTAAAGCAGTAAAATAAAAAATAATAGGATAATTTAAATATAATAAAGGTATAATGAACTAATTCTATTTTAATATTATTAGATTTAATATTAGTTTTACTAAGTATATTATCTACCTTAACAGGAATAAGGGCTTTAACTTTGCTATTGTATAACTGCTAGTCTTTATTAATAAGTATTATAAATATAATCTTAGTATAAGTAAATATATATTAAAATCTTATCTAATATTTATTTGTAAGCCTTTCTGTGTTTAGGCTAGAACTATTATTTGCTTTTAGCAAAAAAGACGTTTTGTTTTTAATTTTAGTGTCTTCCAAGTTGTAATATAAAGGGACTCTAACTTATATAATATTATTAGCGCAATTAAAGCACTTTGATACTATTTTTATATTATAATTATTTTAGAGCTTATCTTCTTTATATAATAAATTAACTTTTAAACGCTATTATATTTTATAAAGCTTTAGGGCCGAGTCTTTTAGTAAAGACTTGTTAATTTAATATTATTTTCTATATTTGCCTAATATAAGCGCACTATTTACTATTACTAGTGCTATTAGATTTAAAGTACTATTTGCTATTCTAGTCTTTTCTATTCTATTATTATATTTATCTTATAACTATAGGGAAAAAGTAATATGTTATTATAAAGGCATAACTAATAAGCTTTTAAGGTAAATTACTTTCCGGGCTATTAAATAGCATCTTACTATATAGGTTAGAAGAGAAATAGTATAGAAATAAGAGTAAGGGCTAATAGCTTAATTATATTTATAAAGGTAATAGGAGAGCAGTATAAAGGGGTTAAATAGGTTATAGGTTATTTATAAAACCAAATCTTGTTTTAGTTTTAAAGCTATTAAATAGAAAGAAATAATTATTTATTTAGATAAAGATATAAAATATGTACTAGGCATTAGTTATGTTATACCTAGTAGATTTATTATAAAAGTAAGCTGCATTTAAGCCTTTTAATTACTTAAATATTTATTATATATAAATAAATTACAGATAATATATACAGCTTTATAATAAAGATGCTTAAACATAGTAGTGCTGTAGTATTAGGCTTAAATATGAGCACCGCAATACTAAAAATAGCTGTTACTATCTTTGCCGTATCTTATATTTGGGCTAAGCTCCGTTATAATAATTTACCTACTAATCTAGTGCTTTTATACTAGCAGCTATATAAACTATATAAGCTTAGTGCTCAACATGGCCTCCTATGTGCTATGCCTTTTTAGCAGTAAGCTAGCTAAAGTAAAATGCCTTTCAAGTAATGCAATAAGAGTATACCGGCCTAGTAACCTTTTAGATGGCCTAATCTTTAGAGTTTTATTAGGATATAAACCTGTGCTAGCTATAATTAACAAAACTAATTACTTCTAAAAGAATCAGCTAGTTTTAATAAAATACAATAACCTAGGTCTTCTTAGCACTAGGCTATTATAAGCGGAAAGTAGCTTATTATAATAGCTAGATATAGCTATAAATACTTTACTGCCTTTACTACCTAACCTTAAAGCATAGCTAAAATAGCTATAAATTAATATAAAAAGAGAAGTAGATTAGCTAAGGGTATAGCTATATATAAAAGAGCGCTTATATAAATAATATAAGCATTATATTTTAGACTTTAAAGGCAGTATTGCTACCTTGTAGAAAGCTTTACAGAATAGTTAGCAATAAGTATCTAAGAAAAATATAGTACTAGTAGATGTAGAATAGTAAATATATAACTAAATAGTTATATTATAGTAGCTTAAGTATGAAGTTATAATAATACTAGCTTTAAAAATAAATATATAAAGCTTAGAATTTTAAATATTTCTAGTTAAAAGGCAGACTTAGTATATGCTATTATTACTTTTAGTTATCTTGCAAGGGATCGGCATCTTTTCCCTAATTGAGAAATTTGGGGGTCCACAGCGCCTTTCAGCTCTCTGTGAAGCTGGAGGTTTCTGTCACGACGGCTTGCGCCCGAAACACGCA
>NPFG01000351.1:0-41810 GCA_002288965.1 Xylaria sp. MSU_SB201401
ATATTATTATGAAATCTCAATGTTTTCCCACTCTTTTTGCGTTATTTCTGATATATTATTTAATTTCTAACTCTTTAATAATACTAGTTGACTAACTGTTTCAGGGTCTAATCTATTTCTATTTTTAGTAATAATATTACTAGAAATAGAAAAAACCCGTTCGATTGGCGCTGAAGTAGCTGGTATAGCGAGATATTTCTGAGCTAATATAGTTAAAATCGGTAGTCTTAATACGTTATTTTTCCACTATTCTAACGGATTAATCTATTAATAATTAGTAATATAAATAAAAACTTTAAAGTATTACTTACTTTTTTGGTAAAATATTTTCTAATACATATACCATATATTCTTAATCAGTATTATTAGTATTATTTAAATAAAATTCGTTATCCGAATCAGAACTACTACTTTATATATTTAAAGTAGGTAGTTCATTAGTTAAATTATTTAAACTCGGGTTTAAATAATAATGCCTAAAATATATATTAGTATATATAAATATAATAAATAAAATATTACTTACTCGTTATATTCAGATGATAATAACAAAATAACATCTTGTTCGATAGATGGATAAAAATATAATAAACCGTCTTTTTTAAAATGTATAGTTTTAAATCTAGGATCTAAAATAATACTTAATATATAAAGTTTATATATTTTTAAATCGTTATATAAGAGGGTTTGTGGGTAGTATTTCTCTAGTTTTAAAAGGCCATCTTAAATAGCTTTTATAATACTAGATAAAACCGTATTTTAAAATAAAATTAATAAATATAATATAAATATAATATAAAAAAACTTACTAGTTCAGGATTTTCTTCAATTCTTATTTCTAAGTTATTAATAAACTTTTTAAGGTCGTTATATATTTTATAAATATATAATAAACCTGTAGGTAATATTGTATAAACTTCGCCTTATAATTTAACCGATGGTTTTATAAAAATATTAAAAAGGGTTATAAGCTTTTTAATAATAAACCAATTAGTAGAATTTAAAAATATGTTTTTAAACTCGTTATTAAAGGTATTTCGATTAATATACTCTAATGGTTCTTTTAATTCGTAAAAGGTATTTAATATATTATATGTTGAATTCCATCGAGTAGCGTTATCTATTAAAAAGTTAATAATTAATTTTATATATTTTAATAAAAAAACTAACCTAGTAGTATTTTCTTTTTATTATAATTCGATTTTAACTAGTAATTTCTTTTTGCGTTATTAATACCGTCGATTAATAAATCTTTAATTTCTATTATATATTTTGTTAAAACAATTAACCATCGAACTCAATTTATAAGATCTATATAAAATTAGTAAATTATTATTATTATATAAATTATTATTTATATAATATAATAATTGTTCTTCTTCAATAATAGTTAAAATATATTTATTAAATATAGTTTAAACTACTATATTTATAATATAGGAAATATAACAAATATTGTTATTAAATTCTTTATTAACAAAATTAAAATAATTCCATTTAAAAGCTTTAATAAAAGTATTATTATTTCCAGTATTATCTCGAGTAATACTATAAAATTAGTAATTATTATAATATATAAATATATATATACATACCTAAATATAGTATCTAATATAATATTACAGCTATAAAATAATAAATTATATCATTAGATTTATAACATAACAGGGAATTTAAATATATAAGCCTTATATTTTTAACTATTTTATTAAGCGAGTTATTAAGCAAGACGCTAAAGTAAGCATTAAAATAGTCCCTGCTTAGCGTCCCTTTAGCGTATTGCTTAACAACCCGCTTAATAAAATGGCTATAAAATAAAATAAAAATATCAGTGAATTCCTTATTTAGTTACGATTTTAATGGTTTTAATTATTTTATAATAGCTATAATATCCGTAAAGTTATTTATATATCAAGTTATTGAAAATAGTATAAGACCGAGGGGTGGCCAGGTCAATTAAGAGATGCATTAATAGTAAAAGTCCGATTAAAATTAACTAGTAAAAACGTTGCCTCTATTAAAGACTATTCTTTAAAGGCTGCTAAAATAGCATTTAATTTTATTATAAAATAAGATTATTAGTTTTACTAAAGTTAAAGTAGTATAAACTGGAAATAATTGTATAAGCTTAGTAAATTTATTTATAATCGTTAAAATAAAGTTAACCAGTTTCCCTTTATAAAAGGTCTCTGGTAAACCTGTAATAAAATCTATAAATAATTATTATAACTAGCCGGAGTAGCTTTATAAGCTACTTAGAAGCTAGTATATAAGCGTATAAAACGCTTAAATACTCACTTAAAGTATTACTAACCTTTTAGGTTATTAGTATAATAGTTAACGGGCTTACCGTTATAATAAACTATAAATATCCTTTATATTAATTTTATTAAAGGTTATATTTAATTATATAATAATATATTTTATATGTAAAACTAAGATTAATAACCTTAAAATAATATTAAAACATAAGTTTAAAAATCTGTATATAAACTTGTTTTACCTTTTATTCTTTAAGACTTAACTAATAATCGAGAATGATGAGCTTTATATAGCTATTAATATCCACCGCTCTGACTTGACCTGTATAGTCACAGATGAAGTTGATACTTTGGTGGATCGCCAACAATCATGATACGTAGTGTTTTATTAGGGGAAGGACAATGAAGCTCGACACCTACACGACAGCGGAAAATATGATGTAGTGACAAACAGTAGCATGGAAACAGTTCCGATGATTATGATTTTAACTTTCAAACAACCCAATCGTTGCTACATGGTTTCCAACAGTAGGTGGTGGCTTACATATGATCCGGTACAAAGCAAAATGCTTATTGCATTAGCCCCCTTTTTCAACTCGAAAAGGAGTGTGTCACTCTAGCCTCAGCCTTCGCGATCTAAGGTATTCATAATCAGGCATCGCGTCTCTCACCCACTTCTCAAGTTTCCTGCCACCCTCCTCACCGAACTCGACTCTCCACTTCTCAGCCTCCGCATCTATGTCGACGTTTCCAGCTACCTTTCCTTTGTCCATCCCTGTGCTAGCATTGATCGTGCTGAGCATTATTTTGGCAGCGCTTTGCAACCCGTCTACCATCTCCTTGCTCGCCTTCTCCCATGAGAACTTAAGTGTCTCGGGATCAAGTCCGACGATGCCAGCATACTTCATTACCAGTTCAGGATACTGGATGACATCGTCAGCATCCAGGACGATCGGCCACTTGCTCTCTCCACCGAAATGATCGGTGTAGAAGTCGAATAACGATCGGGTAAACTTCATTGTAGTCTCAAACTCAAATGGTTCCTTTTTGGCACGTCTGCTGCCGTACAGCTCTACATCTTTCTGAGCCGTACGATACAGCGACGACAACATCAAGGCCGGGTGTCGGATGAGAAAGGTTGGATACCAAGTCTTGAGGAACTCATCGGGTAGAGCGGTCATATTGAGCGGAGATCGGGTCGATTCGGGGAATCCGCGCGCAGTCATTGGCTTTGGTATTTCCCCTCCTGGCAGAGTGCCATACATGTGCTCATATTCGAACCTCGGTTCGTTTAAAAACGATATGTGCTCTTTGACGAGAATTTTCTGGCCTTCCTTCTCGGCCGCCTCTAGGTAGTCCTGAAGCGTGTCAAAGGACTTCTTAATACCCTCTTCAATAACAGCAACATCCTCAGACGTCCACTCGGATTCCTTATTAAATAGTTTTAGTCGTGCAAGCATGCTTGGAAAAAAGAAATATCCTCCGTGGAAAGGAGCCGGTCGCACCCCCTGCTCGTCTAGGTTCAGCACACGAATCAACATGTTGCTGGCGGTTCGTGGCATCGTGAGAAGCCAGTAGCGGCTCGTTGGAGAGGGGATGTCAACAGTCATTTTGTGTGCAGGTGTAGCCTCTATGGATAGATGTTGGTGAGGATGAACCTAGTAAACAAGGTACTGTAGATAACAATACCGCTTTTCTGTCAAAGATTAAGTTTTATTTGAATGTGGCTGATGAGGGTTTATGAGACTACAGCTACCCACACAAGATCTAACGGTTCATTATATACCCTAACAACTATGAAATCTTTAAACTCACCCCTCGTCCGCGCCAACGGCCGAAAGTGTGCGGTGTTGTGGTGTGTTACCGATGCCCGGTAAAGTTTGCTGCCAGGCTAACCATTTCCCTCCCTTATAAAGCGGACCGTGGCCAATGGTGTGACCAACTCCCTCAAAATGCTTGTATCATGCATTTAGTAATCACGCTCTGCTAGAGTAAGCGCTGCTGATCTTGGCTAACAGAAAGTACTATGCCAGTTTGAGTGGTGAGCAGACAGGGCAAATAGCTGACGGCGTAACGCGCTGCCTATATGTGTTTCATTTTTGGCGTTTTTCGTGCTTTCGAATAGCCAAGCTTACGAAGTCTATCCCTAATAAGGATCTAAAGTATTTTCAAAGAAAACTGAGGGCATTGAGTTGGAAGCTATCATGATACAAATGGGAGAAGCATTGTTGTCGGATCCAGAGTTTCCGATAAGGCCGATGTTGCAATCACTAAGCTAGATGTTGCAATCGAAGGCCCACCTCATCCACTACTGATTCCGGCGCTACCTCTTTAATTCTCTAGGCCGGATGTCTTAATGGCATCATGGATTGGTTCGGGCTGGTGCTAATCGCCGTTTCTGCCGAGCTCACTATCGATTCGGCCGACTCTATTTCCAGTTCCATACACAAGCCATAGGCCTTCGGTAATGGTCAAGAGTCCGATTCCCGTTCGACATCTGCTAGTGTAAGCCTTGACCCCATTACAAATGATCTATGTGGCACATTCCGGATATCAAGATGTGTTAACACTACAATTATAGCAGTACCGAGTGGCAATGCATATAGCTATCGTACATCACTATCGCGATAATATCTTATCATTCTCAGTCGGCACTATTCTACACCTCCTTTGTATGCCGCCAGAGAAGAATAGCCTCCCAGTCCCACTAACATTAAGTAAGTAGCTAACATCAACTAGCATCAGAAACAGTCACCAACTTTAGCCCTTCGATTTACCTGCGTCTCTAAGTGAAGACTTGAATAGCTATGCATTCGCCTGATATCAATAAGCAGCTCTGTAATTATTACCACCTGCGGTGTGGTATATACTTACCTACTTGTAGCAACATTGTACCCCACATAAATAAGCCAAGATTTTCCATTAATAACGCTGCATTATATATACAACGGTCCGAGCCCGGACCTCCATTGGGCCGAAAAGCGAGCATGGTGGCGATTGTGACCACTTTCACGTTCTGAGATCATAGTGTAGACTAGCATACAAGAATGAAAGCGACTGACTTCTGCTCACACGACTTCCAAACCGTCTATGAAACAGGATCTCATCCAGTAATGGGCTCCTATAGCTTCTTTAGAAATTATCCATGAAATAAATACGAGCTTCTGACTGTCGATGACGTTACCCACCCAATGTCAGAGTGATCAAATAACCTATAGCTAGTTGCCAAAGATCTTATCATAAGTATACAGTATAACCTTAATTGTTCTAGTAGAATATTCTAAGGGAGTGAGAGCATTCAGACTTCCCTTTGCTATATACAACTCTAGTTCTCTTATTTAGGTTCCGTACGAGTTGTCGTATTTTAATACTGGCTCTTCAATCTCCTTGAAAATCTCATATACTCCAAACTCTTCACCGTAACTCAGTATCGCTGGCGTCACTAGAGTCCCTGTGAGGTTCCCGGTCTCTGTGACATCGATTAAACTTTAGGGGACCTGTTGGCAAAAGAGAAGTCTAAACAAGCATGGATATCTCACTCTCGGCGAGAGTGAAAGAAATTATTACTATAGACCGAGATTAATTTTCATTTTCCGATATTTATTTCTAGTTGAAAGCATTTATAAAAATTCTTGGGCGAGTCTCATAAGCGATGACTAAAGTGATGTAGAGACCTACCTACCCCAATATAACTCGAACGGGCTACAAGCATCGGAAACACTTTCATTTATAGAATTATGTAGGATATGAAGAATAGAGAACGTGAAGCTTTGATTAAATTTTCAAGTAGGTCTTCCACAATCCTATTATTCGGTTAGTCCTGCTCTTCAAACTTCAAACAATGCAGAACAGTCACCTGTATCCATGTCCTCGTAAAAGGACCGTATTTTTTGGACTACCCAGTCAGCAAGAATGAAAAACAGCGTCGTAGGAATCCAAGGAAGTAAGATAATGTGTAGTATGAGCCACCTAAGAGCTTTCACAGTACCTCTGCGAACACGCCTCAAGACTGGGACAGTGCGATTCCAGAAATGACGAAGATACAGCTTGGCGAAGTATAGCTCGATTTCTAGATAGTTTAGGCGTCGAGGGAGCCGCGGAAGCTCACTGATAGATACGCGCCGTTTTCGAGGTAGTGCCGTTCGCTTTCGGAAACAGTCTTTAGATTTAGAAATGCGAGCAGCTAGCCTCTTAAGAAAAGACATTTGCAGGCCGTGATGAAGCGCAAAAAGTGCTAGACTAATTAGTACAACTTCACACGAGCGCAGTATCGCGTATGGTAGTCCGTTATTACCACGCAGTGGTAACGGCGTTGTATTTTCCGTGACATACAGCGATTCAGCACTTCGTACTCTTGCTGGTAAGAGCGGTGTGGGAAGAGAGAAATAACACGAAAATCAAGATTTGAAGTGACGCTTTGGAAAAACTAGCGCCGTGATTTTGTGTAAAGGGGTTATTTTATGTCTAGAGAGTGATGTAGGGAGAATCAGTGGCAAATGAGTTGATGTTATAACAGGACATACGTGCATAGACGCGAGGATCACAGAAAACCAACCTAAAAACAGGTAAGATGTTTCGTAACAGAGGATGAGTAGTACACACAAAGACAAGTTTTCAATTCAGCATCAACTCCTTAGTCGGGCATAATCATTCATATCTTTGGCATACTGCGATTAATAATTTAGCAGTTTCGAAGCTCTCGTTACTACCTATCACTGCTCCTGGCGTGTGTTAGAGGAATCAGAGGAACAGCGCCTTTCAGCGTCTTCTGTGTCTTTGGTCAATGAGCAGCACACAATAGGCTTGTTTATCTCTCTAGTCTGCAGGACCCGAACGAGATTCAGTAAAATCCTTCTAATATCCATTCTCCCAGAGCTCCTTACAATAACCTTCTGTAAGTCGTTCATCGGTACCATAAACCTCTTGCCATCCCACAAATCCTCGGTCGAGAACGTATACCTTCTGTTTCTTCTCACCCGACTCCAAAGCCTTAGCACCATTACCACCACTGGCAGCAGCTTCCTTTTCGCGCAAGTACCGTAGGGCAGCGCTAGGCCCACGCTGCTGGCTTAAAGCACAATGAAAGACTATAGTGTCTTTGTCTTCTAGCTTGCGCAGTAAAGTTGGCATAGTGGCGTCGAGACTGCCACTTCGGAAATGTAATGAATTGCGGATGTGGCCGCCAATGTAATCTATGATATAGATAGAGGATCAGTTTCAATTTTCTTATCTATTCAAATTCATGAAGCAAGAGGATGGTTTCATCATAAAACAAGTAGAAGATCGTTAAACAAAGAGGAACAATAGCTAGAGTATTACATGATAAACTAGGCATCGCATAAACCTAGGATAAGCGAAAGCCGTGTTGTCCACGGCGCGAAAACACAACCGGATGGAGCAGCAATGAGGGCAAGGAGAGTAAGGACACAGTAAACATAGAAGGAAAAGAGAAGAGAAGAGAAAACTAGTCCAAACTCACCATCGTCCCGAACATCTACTACTGCGATGCTCTCTCCATTAGACGCACCAGCGGCAAGGAGCATCTCGGCTAATTTGGATGCAGTAATGCGCTCCAAGCTGGAAATTGTAATAAGCGACATGGCTGTGCTCAGGTGATTTGTGTTTACTCGTAGTGGTATCAAGACCCTTCTTATGGTAGGAGACCTCAAACAGAGACTTGATGCGGTGCAAGTGGTTTGGCGGGATATCACAGCGCAATCATGCTGATCAACGCGAGAGGTAAACGGTATGACTGATGAGAATTATTACACTTCTCCAAAATCAAGTATGAGCACGGTCAGATAGGCTGTAATATAATCTTGAAAACAAAGAAGCTCTTATGTCACGGGTAGGTTGCGTCTTGGGTGGTTTGAACCATTAGATAGTGGTCATTGATTAATGAGTTTGAATAAGGCACTAATTAGTAGCTTCTACACTAATAGTAGCGGGTAGTATCCTCCGCGATACCTGCTCTAACCCGATAACTGCATGGTTATGAATCCAAGTGGGCAACCTTGCTGGCCGCCTGCTTCAACCGGGGCCCTTTATATGCAAGTGTTGAGTTTAACTTTAAGAACCGATTGCTGTTATCACACCTGGGCACGTACTCAAGGTACGGTGCCTTTAAGGTACATCATGGATGTCTCTGTACTGCTATAGGAATATGTGTACTGCTGCGCGAGGTTCGTACGTCTCCGAGCAGTAGAGCCAATGGAGAGGGATGAGATTTTCAAAGAAATAATAAAAGTTAGATGAAATATGTAGAAAATTCAAAGGAAGAACTCCATTCGACTTCAAACTACGCTGATGATAAGCAATTCTAGATGATAATGGTACAAATAATGCTAGCTACAATCAAGCCAACGCCGGAAGAAGAAGCACCTCACGCCGTATCGCGGTCAGGGCCACATACCATCCCACATGAACAGCCAACCCCCCCAGTAGTGATCGAACTTGCCTACAATATGAGAAAGCCCGTCTCCTTCCGTGCCCGTCTTGTAAGGCCGCGTATACAAACCACCGATTTTGAGATGGCGTTTCATAGCTATATGTATTGAGAAACTGCTGGGCTGTACACCTAGGAAGAACTCGCTCCCCAATAAGACCACATAATCAATCAGACCCTGTTGATCCCAGCTGAGGGACTCGAGCTCGTCTAGTTCTTCATCCGACAATAGATCCATCTTGGTGACAACTCTCATCTGCGCCATTTCTATGGCCGCGTCCATGAAGTTGTCTGCCTCTGTCAAGTTCCCCGTCGCGAGGTAAGCCGTCCTGTAACCCCGTTTTTGTGCCTGCTTGAGATAGGCTTCCGATTGTGCGTCGTAGTGCGGCCAGAATCCCAAGGCGTCGCTCTCGGTTCGCAGGTGAACACCCAGAAAAGCGCCGTTCTTGACCCCATCGGCACGAGCAAACTCGTGCATCTTCTCTAGTGTCTTTTTGCCTAGTCGCAGGAACTTGTCGTTGAGTTTCAGAATACCACCAAAGGTAGCGGCCATCTCGGGTCCGTCGCGGTAGATCTGCCAGTCGAAAAGGACACCCCAGTTGAAACGGATGAGGCGCGGCTGCTCCTTGGTCGGCGGTTGACCATACTTCTCGTCTTTCAGCCACTTACGAAAACTTTGGCCGAAGCGATCGGTATGTCTGTTCTGGTCCATGGATTCACAGCCATCGCGGTTTCCAAGGTCCTTGGGCGTGATATTGTTAATCTTGGGAGATTCGCCGGCGCCGGGAATGTCCTTGATGTCGTCGTAGAGCGTGATTTGGGGGCAATTAGTGCTGAAGGCATCGCGGAAGTGCTGCTCATCAAACATGTAGTCGAACGGGAGGAAGTCGGTGAAGAGATCGGCCAGGTCCTTCTCGCTCCGCTTCCGGATCTTGGGGATGGTGAGTCCCGTGGCGCCGGCTTCGAGCGCATACCGTATGCATGTTTGGATGTAGTTCCTGATGTTGCCAATGCCCCCGGAGTTGTTATCGCAGATGTAAACCAACCCCTCGATCCATGTGGCCTCGTCACAAACGCGCTTCAAGGGCCAGCCGACAAAAGGTGCATCGGGTTGTGATAGATCGACTTCATTTCCGGGAATCGAATTCAGATGCGGCGGCGAAGATAAAGATTTCTGACCTTGTATTGGGGGTGGGTGCTTCGTCTTTGGTGAAGAAGACTCGGGCGACGAGGATTCGGACGGCGGTTCGGATGCAGATGATGAATGTGATTTTGGCTCGAACCAGTCGACGGAGGGATAAGGACGAGAGTGAGTCTCAGGTAATCGGAAGGTCCATACCGCGAAGAGAAGGACGATACAAAGCGTCGGGAGAAAGATATTTCGTCGAGGCATGAAGCCTAGGAGGGAGTTCAGATAGCCATGATGTGGCATCACGGAAGAAGGAAGAGAGCGGAAATAAGAGGGTAGCACTAGTCGTCGTAGTCAAGATGCTCGACCGGCGCCGGTACAGCGCCAAGGGTCGATTTGGGCCTAGCTCAGGATAGCCCAACGACCGTGCCTGGGTGGGCAAGGGTATGGTTCCTGTCGCATGGATCGATTCGCTGGGCCGGGGATTTGATAGGAAGCCAAGTCAGCTGATGACCGTCATTACAGTAGTGTAGTGCTATGCTACCGGGTCGTGTATGTAGATAGACGGTACCTGTGTAGGCATGCATGGGCAAAGATTTTCCGATCTGGTATTAATATAGGTGGTGGTGATGATAGAGAAGGAGGAGAGGAGGGATTATAACTAGACGGGTGTTATGAAAATGACACGAAGAATGATGAATTCTGAAATCCCTACCTACCAGGCAGATACCAATATACGTGCTATATCTTTACCGAGCAGGTACCTACCTAGGTAGGTAGTAGATTAGGTACCTGCTTGTAGTTCTTAAGCAGCTGCATGTGGTACCTACAGGTATCTATTACTGGCTCTGTACCACCCAAGTCAGAGGTGTAAAGGTCTTCTCCCTGTACAATACGAACCCCTCATGTCTCTTATAAATTTTTGCTTCTTCTTCTTTCCTCTTTCCCTTTTCCCACTTCCGTCCTTGGCACGTTCTTCTCCCCTTCCGCATCCAGCCGTAATTACATCTAACGCTACGTAGGTCGCTTCAAGGTTATGCAGTCTTTGACACGTCTGCACCCCACATTGTGTTAATACGGTGTAAATAACCTAAAGGTAGGTACGTATCATGAAGTGCAAGTCACCCTACAGTCATCCCAGGGACGTATGGGACGAGCTCCGAAAGTCAGAATGGCATGTACGTCCACAAATATCTCCTATTGGTGTCTAACCTCGGAAAGCCGCATATATGAATGGACAGCAGAGGAGGGCAGCGTTATCTGAATCGATGGAACGCTGGCGTTTAGTATATTGGTGTGTAACCGCTGGTCTGACAGCAGGGAGCCGTCCCAAGGATGATGCCTTCATTTAGACCACACCACCAATGACCTGGCAAATCTGGCAAAACCCCCCAATGCAGTCTCGACGCCCATTAGGAGTTGAAGGCGCATTGGTTGGGTCAAAGTAGAATAAACTAGAACAAAGCAGAACAATGTGTAAAAGCTTCAGTTGCAACGTTTATACTCGTCCTTCCCATCTACGAAAAGTCATTCTCTCGCTTAGCTTGAGTCGTAGATGGTGCTACTATGGGATGTCTTAGCATCCCTGAAACATTGGAACCCATGGATGTCTAGTAGGTTGGTAGTCGCCGATCTTCATCCATGACCTTTCCTCCCGTGTTCAATAGGTAGTCTCATACCGAAGCGACGCGTACGAATAGACAGTATCGCGTATCACATCCCTTACCGCTCGAATTGACACGGCATAGGTGGCAAGAGGAGAACCCGGGCGCTAGGAGAGCGCGTTACGACCCCTTTACGACAGCTGCCCAGACCTCATGTCTGCTCTGCATATCTGCATTCTTGAGTATACACATTCTCACTAGTTAATGTTCGTATCCGGCATATGATCCACATATAGGACTCTTCACAAATTTTATGGACCGTTGCATAGGAGGGGTATCCCCGAGTACGAGCATCAGACTCTGACGGTAAACAAACGTATTTCTGCGCCCCCCAGGAAGACCTAGCTCGAAGTTGTCATGCTTTGGCAATCCAGCCCGAGTTGATGAAGAAATCAAATATCCTGCCCCCTTTTTGGGAATCTAGCCGACAGATCTCCTTGACCTGCTTCTTCTTGAGACTACCGTTGCCCTTGAGCGCTTCCTTCAACACTTGTTCCTTGATCATGAGATAGGGCTTTGGTTGGATCCTCGACACCTTGCACAGCTCCACCTCTTCTGGCGTTAGAAGATGCATGTCAGGCGCACTATCCTCACTGAGAGCGAGTGGTTGTACTCCTGATATGGGCTGCGAAATAAACCGTGGTCGTGTCTGTGTGGCGTTTCCATTGGTGACAACACCATTTGTGACCGTTTCACTGGCACGGCTATCTGTCTGCGGCTTGGACTCGCCATTCGTAGGCGCATCCGGCGTACCATGGGTAGCCGTCATGGCGTTATTCGTCCCTGGACGGAATGGGAGCTCTGGTGCCACGAGGAGGGCTGCCCCACTTGGCGGTTCAGGCTGGACATTCTGTTTGGAACGTTGCGCCGAGGCCAGCCTTTCGCGGTCCATGGATCCCATCGGTATGGCTTTCTGTATTCGCTGCGCCTTCTCCTGCTCGTACTTCTCTCCACTGCGGAGGTCTCCAATCTTGAGGTTCCTCCACTCCTGTAACTGGCCGATGGCTTGGCGTAAGTTCAGTTCATCGAGCAGGCCTTGGCATAATGACTCAAAATCGTTATGATTCATCATGCGCGCAAATGGCTTGGCCTTGTTGAGCAGATCTCGTTCTTCCTTGGTCCTCCTCTTCTCAAGCCTAGTGTTTTCTCTGTATTCAAGCAGGTTGTGTTCGAATATAACCTTCTTGCGATCCACTCGCTGCGTTAACCGACAGTTGTATATATCCATGACCGTTAGTTTCAACTCCATCTCGGGCTCTAGTTCGCCGGTTCGAGGATTGATTCCATCACCAGGATCAAACTGCATTAGCTGAACTGCTTCCTCAGCTTCATTGGCATATTCGGTTTCGAACTCCAGACGACCAGGCATGTATCCCTGAATCTCATGGCACGAGGGCACACTAGCTGTGGGCTTAGTCTTGGGCGGCAAGGGAGGCGCGTTCTTCTGTGCTTCGCGTCGTTCTTCAATCCTGCGTTTCTTCCGGGCTTGAAATTGGTCACGAGAGATCTCCTGGGCTAATTCCATATCATCGGGTCGACAGCGTTTCGGCAACGGGAAGCATGGCGAATCGACGTAGACTTTGAGGTAATGATCGCGAACTTCATCTTTGTGGCGATAGCCCCCAATATGATCTGCTATATCGGCCCAGGAACCCAAACCATAAATCTCGCAGCCTTCTAGCAGAAGAAGCTCTTCGTCGGCACCCCAGTCTTCGTCGAATATGGGTATAGAGTTCTGTTCGATCACTCGATAGGGATGGGTCGCAGGTTGGTGTGAACCGCTCGATGCGCCGCTTGCGAAGCATTGTACACATAAGTCATATTCATTACAGGCGCTGTGGGCGCACCTTATGCGAACCTAGTGCGCGAGTGAGTAAAACTCTACTCAATGGAAAGGCAGAGTCAAGTTGACGCATATTTGGGGCATGCATAGCAAAGTAGAGTATACTGTGGGACTAGGGTGACGGAGCGTAAAGTAAAGAGCATGTGCCGGCGCGCATAGGGTCTCCGTGGAGGACACCAAGGGAGCAAAATACGGTGTGAAGACAAATTGAAGAACGTACGGTAGATGTGATATCTGCAGAACACACGTCGCAAACGTACTTGACACCGCCCTCGCCGCCCCTCGTGGCGGTCTTTTTACGAATTACGCCCATGTCCGCATCCAGGGCGAAGACGGGTTCTCGGAACTGAGGGTAAGGGATGGTGCAAGGTAGACGATGCTGCCAGCAATACTAGCAGACCGGAAGCGTCGATAATAGGAGATTTAGTTGCAGAAAATGTGTCGCACCGGCCCTGGTAGTTCGACTTTGATGAAAGCTAGATGATAGAGCAGGAATTGATGGATTTGCTGATGGATCGGTTATGGCGATGATGTCGAGTAGCGATAGGATGAGGTGAGGTTTGGTTGTTGGTTGCCGCGCGCAATGGGGGGCAACAGGCTGTGGAGTTTGGGGCTTAGCGTGTACTTAACCTAGTGCAGGTCAGCTCAGTGCTCGTACCTGCGGCGGTATAAGTACCTTAGTACCTACCGTACCTAAGCTACCTACCTAGGTATGATACCTACCGTAGCAGGCTAGGAGGGTTTTTGAAAAGGATATGGCAAAGGATGGGAGGTGGGAGTAGAGTGTTTGCTACCTATAGATACATACCTACTTTTATATAATAACCGGTATCACATTAAAGGCCATGAAAGCTCCGTGACCTGCCAAGATTTATATAGCCAATCAGAATCATTACCATTTGTACTCTTTATATAAAGGCAACAACAGGTACTTATCGTTACCTACGTTGTGTATGTGATTACGCCTAACGATCCTAGCAATTTTGGTTACGTTAATGTTCATCTATTAGCAAGGGCAGCAAGAAACATGAGACCGAGATAAAAGTGGGTCATCAAAGTCATAGAGCTTTCGTGGCCTTTAATGTGATAGTACCTAGCGAACGTGACTGGGGCCTTACGGCCACCAGCTCGACCAGTAGCAGCCGTAGGTGCCCTTTACCTCTTCTGTCTCTACCTTAGGGCGCCAGGGGGGCGTAGGAAAAGCGTTATATATCCTTTTAGGCGCTACGACACCTCCGTGACCTTGATGACCCATTTTTATCTCGATCTCATGTTCCATACTGCCTATGCTAATAGATCAACATTTAAGTAACTAATAACTGCTGGGATTCTCTACACTAATAACGCTTATTCAAAGTTGCTATATGTACCTTGAGTTACCTTTATTGGCAGAGTACAAAGGTCGGTAATTCTGATTAGCTATAAATATTTTAGCTGGTCACAGAGGTTTTACAGCGCCTAAAAAAATAATCTATTATATTCTTATAAAATATATAGCCTAATTAGTTAACACTTACCTTTAATTTCTAATATACTATTAGATTTTAATTATATTTAAAGTCTAATAGTATTTTAGTTTTAAAATAATTTTATTTTAAAATACTATTTATTTTTTAATATAATTCTAATATAGTTTTAAACATTATAGGTAATAACCCTTTTTAGCTATATAAACCTTACCTAGCTATAAACTTTAGCTATAAACCTTAGCTATATAGCTTATATATAGACCTATAGACTTTTAAATACATTAAGGATTATTACTACACCTAATTTAATCACAGCTAACGCACCTTATAGGCTTAGAAAAGTAGTAAAATCGCTTTATAGTTTAAACCTTTAGCAAAAAATCTTAAAGTCTTTATTAAATAGCTTAAGTTAAGCGTTTAGCGGCTAATTAAATATATAATCCTTATATTATAAATATACCCTTTATTTAATATAAGTTTTTTATTTAAAAATAAGATTTTAAATAAAAGATACCTAGAAAATAAAAGGAAATTATATATATAAGCGTTATACCTATTACCTTCTGCAGTAGCTAACGTTAGGGCCAGCTGTAAGACTTTTAGCACCTTAAAACCCTTGCTATAATTACTTTCCTACCCCTTAATGGCGCTCTAAGGTATCTACTTAAGTAGTTATAATACAGCAGCTACAATACTTGCTAAACAACGTGCGACTAGATAAAGGTGAGGGAGAAGGGGAGAAAGAGAAAAAAAGAAAACCCTTTAGCTCCAAGTAATTCTATATAGTATACGTAAATACCTAGGTAATTCTAGGATAGGCACACGCGTATCCTGGGAAGGGAGCATGCGAATCACGTGCTGGGTAGATGTTGCGTATGCACAAAGGTAGGTACTTACCTAGGCCCTACTTTAGATATAGGTACCTAGTAGATAGAGGACGTGGGGTTCTGGCATTCGATTGAGGGGCACCTGATCCTCTGCGATCCTCGCGTTAAAACTATTCCGAATAAAAGGGCCGAATAGAAAGTGATGATGATATTTGTTGACACAGGGAGCTTTTTGAGGGGTAAACCACCCGTCGTCCTGTCTTGCCGCCAGCCGAGTTTGTGTACAGCTGTTCAGCGTTCAGCGGAAGCTGCATAATTGACGTTTAAGAAGGGCTGCCATCATCGTGAAGCCTTTCCCAAATCTTAAAATTCTTTTTGACGCTTGCTTGAGATGCCTGACAAGATCCTCGACGATATTTCTCACAGGCGGTACAATCCCCTAAGAGGGTCATGGCTTCTCGTGTCGCCTCATCGCACCAAGCGACCTTGGCAGTAAGTCTGATTTGCTGGGAGCTTCTGGGACGTGAACCCGTCGTGCTGTGTCTGACATCATGCCGCCCAGAGGTCAACAGGAGGGCCCGGGAATCAACAAGTTGCCCGAATATGACCCAAAGGTGCGCTTCATCTTGATACAGCCGTGCACCGATGTTTGTTAACCAAGCACCACCAGTGCTATCTGTGTCCTCGTAACCCAAGAGCCCAGGGCGACAACAATCCAGACTACAAGGAGACCTTTGTGTTTGTCAACGACTACAGCGCTGTCAAGGAGGTGCAGCAGGACTATGAGCCGGAGCCCAATTCCTCCAGCGAAGGTGCGCAGACTTTGCTTGATCGGTCATCATCTGATTACCATTTGCGTTCTGACCCTCAGTAGATCTCTCGTCCATTCTGCTTCGCGCCGAAGGTGTCAAAGGCAAATGCTTCGTCCTCACATTCTCTCCCAAGCATCACCTGACGCTTGCCGACATGTCGGCTCAAGAAACTGTACCCATCATTGAGACATGGACACGCATCTATGCTATCCACCTCGCACCAACAAATCCCCTCGCCGAGATTGCCGCTAACCTGGATTTGATGCGCACCGAGTCACCGCCGGAAAGTCTAGTCCCTGCGCCGACACAACAGTTGCGATATATGCAGATCTTCGAGAACAAGGGTGCTGCAATGGGATGCTCGAATCCTCATCCCCATTGTCAGATTTGGACCACGAGCACTCTGCCCGAGGAGCCGGCTGCTGAGGCCGTCCAGATGGCCAAATACCGAGCCAAGCACGGCGGCCGTCATCTTCTGCAAGACTATGTGAAGCTAGAGATGGAGAAGAAGGAGCGTATCGTATACCAAAACGCCTTCTTCCTCGTGGTTTGTCCCTGGTGGGCGATATGGCCATTCGAGGTCATGATCATCGCAAAACGCCACGTTCGAGCTCTCGTCGATCTAACGGAGCAAGAACGATTCTACTTTGCTGAGGCAATCCAAGAGGTGACAAGGAGATACGATAACCTTTTCGAAACGAGCTTCCCGTATAGCTCTGGAATTCATCAGGCCCCTCTCGATGGAACGGACGAGGAGATCGAGAACAGCTACTTCCACATGCACTTCTATCCACCACTGCTGCGTTCAGCTACAGTGCGCAAATTCCTGGTTGGATATGAACTGATGGCCGAACCTCAACGAGACATCACTCCGGAACAAGCCGCTGCCCGTTTACGGGACTGTGGGGGTGAGCTATATAGAAGAAAGCTAGAATCAACCTGAATATAATACTATCATTTGGGGTATAATGTAGGATCATTCATCGAATCCACATCGCAGACGCCTGTCAGTATGCTTTGACCATGTCCAGATTCCTGCGGCAGCCCTCAGCCTACGCCTTCACGTAGAAGCTGTACTGGGAAGCCATCCAAGTAATGCCAACAGTTGCAAAGAAGAAGGGAAATAGGATGGGAGGGCCCAGATACGCCGAGCGATACACAGCCCACTCGGACGCGAAGTGGAACAGGGCGATAACGTAGGTCCAGATGGCCATGTCGTATACCGGCGCAAGATGGAGGTTGTAGCTCGCGTAGATACGGACAACGGCAGCCAGGAACGTGTAGGTGCCGAACAACCTTGCAGCTAAGGGTGTGACCTGGTCGGTGGTGCGACCGTTTTTGGTGTTGGTGGACGAAGCCGGGGTAACTTTATCGGTTGAATCGTCGGGGTCAAAGCCGGTGGACTTGGGGGGCAGAGAAGGATTCGGCACGAATTGCCCATTGTACAGGCGGCGCGAGTAATGTAAAGTGATATAATTCTGCAATGAATTCCCGACCGATATGACCGAAAGCTGAGAGACGAGAGCGAGTTAGTGCAAGGCCGAGACACGATAGACCTGCGGGGGCATCTCGTGGCAAGGAGCGCGGAAAACTTAATATGAAAGCATACCCCGAACATGTAGTAGGGCAAGTACCCAGGGCCCGAAGGCAGGTAGAGCGTTAAGACATCCAGAAATCCAGCCATTCTTTGACCATTCGAATATAGATACTTGAATATCGAGGGCTGGCGATTTGCAGATAGAAAAGGCGTGGCACAACTGGGTGTGACAAGATCTTACTCTATTCAATGGTTGGAAGGGAGGCTACATTTTCATGTACCTACGCAGCACATACCTCCTGTAGGTACTTAGGTAGGTACAGTACCCGTACCTATATTAGTCCTGGATAGGTGCATAAGGGTCGGTATCTTATCTAGGTAGGCTTGCACTCATCTTATCGATAGGTATCGATCTAATGCATCGTCCCTGTTCCTTGTCCGGTCAATATTTAGGTACCTAGGTATTTTTGTTGGGGAACCAAGCTTCGTCCAATGACCTCACCCTAGCTCGCCTGGAAGCTCTCCAAAGCACTGCCGCTAACCTATCGTGGTTCCCAGCTCCATCCTGGCAACCCACAAACTCTCAATACAACTTTGTGGGTGCGTGCCTAAATAGGTAAGTAGGTAGGTAGGCTAATTCTCAAGAGTCTGTCGCCCCTCCTCCAAGTTCCAAAACTCATCCCTAGCACAATTGGCAATTCTTCCTCTCTAACATTTTGCTAGCACCTTAGCTCGCACCGTATTCTTTCCTCGTCCTGCGTTCCGTGGGTGGCGTGGCAAACGAATGTCTGGAGAACAGCGGAGATGGATACAATCGACAATGCTATTGCCGCTGTGCCTCGGGCTACTCAGCTGGCCCTCGCTGGTTTAGGTGCTGTGTGGTTGGGCTCCAAAGCCCTGAGCCTGCTCCATCTATTCATGAGCATCTTTATACTCAGCGGTGCCAGTGTGAGTCGACGCCCAAAATAACGGGCAATTAATTGAAGCCAGCGCTGATCCTAGGCGACTCTGCAGCTCCGAAAATATGGTGGTAAAGGCACATGGGCCATTGTTACCGGTGCATCTGATGGTCTGGGCAAAGAGTTTGCGACTCAACTTGCTGCCAAAGGATTCAATGTACTCCTCGTCTCCCGAACGCTGTCCAAGCTCGAAACACTGCAGAACGAACTGCGAACCAAGTATCCGAGTCAACAGACGGACGTTCTCGCCATGGATTTCGCAGCCCTTGACAACGATGCCGATTACGCCCGTTTCGCTGCACATATCGCTGGCCTCGACGTCGGTATTCTGATCAATAACGTGGGCCAGAGCCACAGCATTCCTGTTCCCTTCACCCTCACCGACGAGACCGAGATGGAGCAGATTATCAATATCAACTGCAGAGGAACCTTGAAAGTTACTAGGATCGTGGCTCCGGGTATGCAGAATCGGCGCCGTGGCCTCATTCTCACCATGGGCAGCTTTGGCGGCTGGATGCCCATGCCTATGCTAGCCACATACTCGGGGAGCAAGGCTTTCCTCCAATTCTGGTCGACTGCGCTAGCAGCCGAGCTCCGATCCGACAACGTAGATGTGCAGCTGGTTCTAAGCTATCTAGTGACGACAGCCATGAGCAAAGTGCGTCGTCCTAACTTGCTTGTCCCGAGCCCGAAGCCGTTTGTGCGTGCAGCGCTAGGCAAGGTGGGCGTCGGCAGCTGGCACAGCATGGCTTACACGTACACGCCGCACTGGAGCCATGCCCTCATGGCTTGGTTTGTCGAGAACACTATCGGAATCGGCAGTCCTATTGGCCTCAAGTTCAACAAATCATCACACATCGACATACGCAACCGAGCTTTGAAAAAAGCTGCCCGAGAAGCTAAGAAGAACTAGGTTATAAAGTACCTAACCTAGCTTGACGGTTTGGGTAAAGAAACTGTTAAGTTGTCTCGAGGAATATTCGGTTTGGGGAGGTTGTGTCGCAATTCTACGGAGGCAAATAATGTAGAAAACTAGGGAGACCACTAGACTGAAAACCCATTTCGTTTTCCCTGTCCCAATTACTTAACCAGACAGGACATAATAGTTAGACCACGTGAATTCATGTCTATTGTGACCGTTGCTTGATCGCTGGTCTTCAGTATAGATCACCTCGAAGATGGAGGCACCGATCAATTAATATTCACGTATTCGTTTCCGCTCACGAGACTTCTGCTGATGGAAAAAAAAAAAAAATAGGGACTACTACTGAGTACGTCTCTCGCAAAATTCAAGTGTATTTGGTTGTTATACTCAATAGCTAGAAATATTCAAGTTCTCTGTCCCATCCGTTGAACGCATCAGATGCAAGTTTGAGCTTGCGCATAAACACTAGCTGGCCTTCTATAGCGCTACATGCTGCCTACACAATGCTACCCAATGGGGTAAGACCAAATGTACAAGATCTACCTACTGTACCTAGCAGACAGCGACCAGGCACGCCAGGCAAGGACGGTAGGCACGGTAGACTTGGCAGGCTCCCACCAGCATCAGCGCGCCCTAGCAAAAAAAATTCCAGCCTCTTCGCATCCACTCGGACTCGTGTGTTGACATAACGTCGTACCTACACCTACCTACTGCCTACCTACCTACTTATTCCCCAGCCCGGACAATACACAAACAACCGCGCGCATCTCCGCGAAGCTGCTGCAGGCTGAGCACGTCTACGAACCGAACCCGACAACCGTCCGTCCCTCTCCTGCCTATTTATCCTCTCACAAGTGCGACGACTACCGCGTTCTATCTTGACGCGTTACCTGTTTGCTGTCGACCTCGCTTGATCCCATCCCTACCTAGCTACCAGTCAAGCTTCTCCAGCCCCATTGATGATCCGGTAACTTCACTCTCTGGTTCAGCTGCCGCTCCGGCTTGCTTGCCCATACATGTGACTTCTCTCATCTCACCTTAGCCGGCGACAATTGATGCTTAGATTCCGCACGAGTTACCTCCGCAACCGCGCCCCCGATCGCCCACATTGTCCATCTAATCATAGTCGTGCGCCATGTCCTTTCCTCAAACGCCTGGACAAGCTTTACCAGGTGCCTTTCTGAATACTCCTGCTGTCGCTTCACGCTTCAGCGCCAGCGGTCAGCAAGATCCCGTTCGTCGTCGTCTCTTTTCACAGCCTGGACCCCGCTCGGGCTCGAGCGCCACCGAGAACAACCCCAACGCGAGCTTTGGTGCAAATGGTGGCCCCATTGTCGGCCAGAACGCCAGCGACGACGATACTTTGACGCGAAGCTCACAACCGCCCCCGTCGCCTCTATCTCCCCTCGCAAAAGCTGCCGGCTTCATAAACAGTGCGCTGACAAGAGATGAGCGCTATCCCGAGTTGGATAGCTACTGCAGGCGTGTGTTGACCCTAAACCTGAATATGACTGATGCGGCTATCTTCCAATTTTTCCTGAGCATAGGCTAATTTTCGTCTCAGAAATATCTTCCGAATACGATGTCACGAATATAGATTCTCCATGGGCGCCATTCCAGCAGACACATCACTTCGAAATACCCCAGTCCGTTTTCGAACAGTACGACCGTGCCGAGGTCGCCACTTCAATGGGACTGTTCGCTGAACTCAACCATGCCTGGGTCGCCATCGACAACTGCCTATATCTATGGGATTATACACATCCCAATCCCGAATTGATCGGCTACGAGGATAGCCAGCACACCATCACTGCTGTCAAACTTGTTGCGCCAAAACCGGGAGTTTTCAATAGCGTCATTAGCCACATCTTGGTCATCGCCACTGTCCAGGAAATGGTTCTGCTTGGTCTTGCTGCGAGAGAGACTGCCACGGGTTCTACGAGTATAGAGCTATACGGCACCAAAATGTCGCTGCCATTACGCGGCGACACCCATCTCATCGCAGGCTCAGCGTCAGGACGGATTTTCTTTGCGAGTCAAGCTGATACAGACATCTGTGAGCTATACTACCAACAGGAGGAAAAATGGTTCTCTAGTAGGACTGGAAAGATTAACCATTCGTATCCGGGTTGGAGTGCCGTGGTGCCTAATCCTATACAGTGGCGCAAGGCTCCCGCTGAGCATACTGTTGAATTGGTGGTAGATGATAGCCGAAACTTGCTCTACTCGCTCTCCAACACCTCCACTGTCCGAACCTACTACATCGAGGGGCAGGATAAGTTGACCAAGGTGATCGAAAAGACCAAGAATGACTTCTTGCGTGATATTGCCCATGTTCTGAGTGTCTCATCTGCCCTACTGACCGAGCCTGTCGATATTGTGTCGATCTGTCCTGTGTCTGCCATGGAGGATAATAAGGTGCATCTTATGGCCTTAACCAATACAGGTTGCCGCTTGTTCATGAGTGCTACTAGTGCTTCATCCTATATGCTAGGATCCTCGAACCAAGCTCCTCAGAGTATGCAGCTGCAATCAATCAAGTTCCCTCCTCCCGAAGCTAGCCCGCGACGAGGCAAACCAGATTCATTCAATGGTCCAGGCGAGATTACCAACGTTCAGTCCAAGACGCTCTTGCCGAGTCGTCGGGGTGTCCGGTTCCCACCAGGTTACTTCTTAGACTTTGTTGGCATGCCTGATCGCCCGGATATCGATGTATTGTTCATATCAGCTCCCGACAGTGGCCGTATCAAGAATGGCAGCCGAACACAGGCTCTAAGATACTACGAGCAAGCCAACTGGATGCATATCAACAGCAAGGCTGAAGATATTGGCTTGATCACTAAACCTTTTGCGGCGACGAACCAACCAATGGGCTTCGGAAACGAACTTGCAGTCCAATTCGACAACTCTGATGGCGGCGAGTTTGCAATCCTTACCAATACAGGCGTATATATCGTGCGACGCAGGAGATTCATCGACATTTTTGCGTCCGTCATCAGGACCACAACCGGCGACGAGGGATTGAAATCAGAAGTCAACAAGTTCCAGAGTTCTTACGGCCGCGTTGAGACAATCACTGCCGCGCTCGCTGTCGCTTGTCGACAGGGTGACAGTGGTCAATTTGGCGTTGGGCGTAGCGCTATTGACCAGGCCACATTAGATCGTGCAAGACAAGTATTTATAAATTTCGGTGGTAATCCTACCCTCCCTGAGCAAGACGGCCAAACTGCGACAGTCGACATGGTTCGTCCATCATCACGTCACGGTGCTATCACACTCTACCTCAGCAGATTAGTTCGCTCTCTATGGAAATCAAGGGTGATCTTGGTCGGGTCTAATGGAGCAGGCGCTCTAGTCGTTAACAGCGCTATCCCCCAACCTAAATTGAGAGAGGTACAAGACAGCGTTATCGCGTTGAAAAATTTTCTCAACGACAATCGCTCATTTATTCAAGGGCTTTCTGGGGCTTCAGATTTGCAGCGAGCAGCAAGCAAGCAGGAAGAAATCGCTTTACAAGGGGAGCACCAGGCTATGCATGCTGTGGAGACCCTCATGACAGATATAACAGAGGGTATCTCATTTGTCATGACCTTGTTTGAGGAACGAGTGACCGACATATACGCCAGGCTAGAAGCGACCTCTCAGGAAAGTCTCAAGGAGCTTACTTACGAACGCCTATTCTCCCAGACACCTGGGAAGGAATTGGCAAAGGTACTCGTGAAGGCAATAGTGAATCGAAATATCGAAAACGGCTCAAATGTCGAGACGGTGGCAGATGCATTGAGGCGAAAGTGCGGCAGCTTCTGCAGTGCCGATGACGTGGTTGTCTTCAAGGCCCAAGAGCAGCTCAAGAAAGCCTCGGAACCCTCCCTGAATGCCAACGTATCGCGGACCCTTCTGCATGAAAGTCTGAAACATTTTCAGAAAGTAGCTGGCAGTCTGTCACAAGCCAATCTTGAATCCGCTATTGAACAGTATATTCGGCTCCGGTATTACGCCGGCGCTATCCAACTTTGTTTATCTGTTGCTGACGCGAAAGATCGAGGCAAATCGGCGTTGTATTGGGTCAATGACGGGAAGCCCGCTGGTGACCCTAGGGAGAGTGCATTTGAGCAACGCAGGATTTGCTATCATCTTATTCATCGAGTGCTCCTAGACCTAGACGCTGCGTCGAGTAGGGAGCCTGAAATGGTGGATAACAAGCCAACGCTCATCGCGACTAAGCGTGCTGAGGCCTACGACGTCGTAAACAGTTCCACTGATGAAGTTTTCCATATGGATCTCTATGACTGGTACATAAAGCAAGGGTGGACGGAGCGTTTGCTTGCGATCGACTCTCCGTATATCACCAGCTTTCTTCAACGGCTTGCCTCCCAAGATGTCATGCATGCCGAGCTTCTCTGTCGATTCTATACGATGCGCACGATGTATTTCAATGCTGCCCGAGTACAAGCGGACCTCGCACAATCAGACTTCAGTCTCTCCATCAAAGATCGCCTTCGCTTATTGAGTAGAGCGAAGACGAACGCTAGTGTAATGACAGCTGGCGTTAGTCGCCAGGAACAACAGCTCCTGAACCATGATGTCACAGAACTTTTAGATGTTGCCAATATTCAAGATGATCTGCTAGAACGCTTGAGGTCGGATACTAGGATCTCGCCGGAGCGACAACCCGAGATTCAGAAGGCCCTGGATGGCAAGATCCAACCTCTATCTGATGTGAGTTACACCTATACTACTATTTTTTAAGCCAACAGCCGCTAATCTGTCATTAGCTCTTCAATCTCTATGCTGATCAGGCTGGGTACTACGACCTATGCCTTGTCATTTACCATGTTGCAGATTTCCGCAACCCCACCACGATTGCCCAGACATGGACAAGCCTAGTTCAACAGACACACGAGGAGGTCGTCGACCAACTCGCGGCTTTCCAGGAGGAAACCCGTAGAACCGGCGAAGCACCGGGGGATCCCCCACCACAACCGTACGAGACCTTAATCGCTAAGATTGAGGAGATCTGCCATCGTTCCAGCAAGGACTCCTTCATCTTTCCTGTACCTTCTCTCATGCCCAACATATGCCGTTATGCGGTGGAAAACGCTCAGGATGGCCGAATAGGAGCTGATGTTAATTGGCCTATCGATCTCTTCCTTCATCTCGACGTCAGCCACGACCTAGTAGTCCGAGTGCTCGAAACTATGTTCGAGGCACAGGACCTACCTTTCCGCGGCGCTGTACGAGCCAGGTTGGTCGAATGGATATACCATGCGACAACTCTGTGGATTCGTGAACTCGGCAGACAGGGTCGGCCGGAGGCGAGGCTGGAGTCCTGGGTGGGCGAACTGATGGCCGAATGTGACAATTGGGCGTCCGCAAACGTACGGGGGTCCAACGAGGGGGGCAAGGACCCTCGAGATATTGCAAGAGAGGTGAAGGAGATACGAAGGGCGGTGGAAGGGCTTGTCATAGCACCCGTGGGGACTCGGAGTATTGGCTTCTTTTAAAAATTGTCCAAAAAAAAATTAATAATAATGAATGTACCATGAGCTTGCTTAGACGCGACCAGGCGAAAGGGTGGCATCCGTCATTCCTCTCGGTACCTATCCTAGGGCCCTCGATGAAGGGGCTCCCAACACACGACGGTGTTTTACTTACGTCATATCTGAGCGGAGGTTCGTCGGTAAATAGGAGTTGGAGGGACGGGGTTATTGTAGTATACCATTATAAGCTCTGTTATACTACATGTTGTGACTCGAACTTGTATCTCTTATCAAAGACAGTGTAGGACGAATGTGAATATTTGAGTATCTGAATTGACTATCTGAATGCTCGGGATTTGCGTGCTCCATAGAACCTAAATACCCAGACAATGAGTCCATAAGCTTATAAGATATCCGCAAGGGAGTAAGTACGTGGGTATAGACCTAGATAGGTACCTTAGGGCGCCAGGGGGGCGTAGGAAAAGCGTTATATACAGTCTGTTATATTCTCATATAATATGTGGCCCAATTGGTTGACACTTACCTTTAATTTCTAATATGCTATTGGATTTTAATTATATTTAAAGTCTAATAGTATTTTGGTTTAAAAATGATTTTATTTCGAAATACTATTTATTTTTTAATATGATTCTAATATAATCTTAAACATTATAAGTAATAACCCCTTTTAGCTATAAATAGACCTTACCTAGCTATAGACCTTGGCTATAGCCTATATATAGACCTAGCCTAGCTATATAGACCTTTGAATACACTAAGGATTATCGCTGCACTTAATCTAATCGCAGCTAACGCAGCCAACGCATCCTATAGGCTTAGAAAAAGTAGTAGAATCGCTTCGCAGTTTAGACCTTTAGTGTTACGACTGGGGTTTCACTATGAGGCAAGGCTCAAGTTGGGTACCATATGTATATTAATCGTGAGATGGAGAAGGAAGGAAACTATCTACGTACAAACAAAGTGCGAAGGGTTTCTTGTGCGCTCAGATTGTCGATGTCACGTGGCGATAAGAGATAACGGAAGGTGGTTGTGGGTGTATGACCCAGTCCATGAGACCCACAGCCAGCCGGCCGTAACTTTTAGCAAAAAGTCTTAAAGCCTTTATTAAATAGCTTAGGTTAGGCGCTTAACAGCTAATTAAGTATGTAATTTTTATATAGTAAATATGCTTATTATTTAACATAAGTTTTTATTTAAAAATAGGATCTTAAGTAAAAAATACCTCGAAAATAAAAAGAAATTATATATAAAAGCGTTATACTTATTACCTTCCGCAGTAGCTAGCGTCGGGGCCGGCTGTGAGACTTTTAGCAACCTTAAACCCTTGCTACAATTACTTTCCTACCCCCCGGTGGCGCCCTAAGGTAGGTAGGTATCTTACAATTAGTTAACCTCTAAATGCTCTCGAGCTTCTGTCGCAGAATAAAATAGGCACCTTACAAAATACATGTATGTAGGTCGTTTCACAGACCTACTGTAGTAGTCCTCTATAGGTAACAACTACCTAGTGCAACTCTAGGTACCTCCTTAGGTACTGTAGCTATGTACGCTGATGAGTGTCAGTAGGTACGTGAGGTAGGGGTTAGACCTGGCCTGGCCCGCTGTAGCCAATTGGCATGGCCATTGTAGATACCTTAGGTAGTTGTAGGTTGATTAGGTACTTGTCTAGTAAGTCTTTGTTGCTACCCTACTCGGGCCCAAATCTAGCCGCGCCCCCTGTTTACTTCGCGTGGCCACAGAGAGCATCACCTTGCGCACTGCCAAAGGAGGAACCACGCGACAGATATCTGAGACCCGTGGCTCTCGGACATTATCGTAGTGGCAATGACTGTGCTTGCTACTAGGCACGTGGCCCGCGTCAAAGTCCCCACCTTGTCGAGGTGTCGAGCCAGAGAAATCTTACATATACCCCAGACAGTCCAGGCGCGCCGTGTTTGGCCCCCACCCCAACCGGCCTTCTCTTTCTCTTGCACGCGCGCCTCTCCCCGGGAGTCGGCATCCATCTCTGGCTCGGAGCAGCCCCCAAGGCCTGACGATGCTCCACAGTCGCTCTTCGGCAAGGCGGTCGAGTCCGCCGTGACCACATTCGCGTCGGTGCTAGTACTCGGCGTGGGGTTCGGTGCTGCCGGCTATGCCTATCACAAGGCCTACAAGCATCTGCAGCTGACCAAGATCGAGAATGCCTTCAAGCCGGGTGACCCTGTCTTGGAGCTGGCCGCCTTTGGCAAGGAGATCCCCTCTCCGCCTATGCCCCAGCATTGGGTGCAGCGTGAGGAGCAAAACAAGATCGACGCCATCATTGACGGGTCGGAAAGGGGCCACTACTACCTCATCATGGGCGACAAAGGTTGTGGCAAGAGCAGCATGTTGCTGGAAGGCATGCGGAAGATCAACGGCGAGGGCTGCGCCATGTTTGAAGCCCACTCGGACCTGGAACTGTTCCGCATCCGGCTCGGCAAGGCTCTCGACTACGAATTTCACGAAGACTACATTGGCGGCTACTTCAGCGAGCGTGGCCCGCGAGATACGACCGCACTCCTCGACATTGAGAGGGCCATGAACAAGCTCGAAAAGGTCGCTCTGAAACATCGTGAGAGGAAGAAGAAGCCTCTCATTGTCATCATCAACCAAACCCAATTGATCCGGGACGATGAGGACGGTCGGGATCTTCTCGAACTCCTTCAGCAGAGGGCAGAGCAGTGGGCTGCTGCCAACTTGGTCACGATGATCTTCAATACCGATGACTATTGGATCTTTGAGCGCTTCAAGCAGCTCGCGACCAGGATGGAAATCATTCCCGTCACGGACTTACCCAAGCAACAGGCATTGTCGGCCCTACAGCGGTATCGATTCCGTTATTACAAAGAGATGCTTGATCGACAGACTCTAGAAGATATCTACGACCGCGTCGGTGGGCGACTTTCCTTTTTGAACCGTGTTGCCAAGTCGCGTGACATGCTAGGCACGTGCGACACTATCATGGAGATCGAGAAGACCTGGTTTCTAAACCAATGCTGGATCCTCGGTTCAAGCATGGACGACGATGTGATGGATCAACAGAAATGGGCCGTAAGCGAGCTCCTACACGAACCCCGGTCGTCAAAGGAATCTGGTTAACTGACAGAGCACAGTCAGCGGCTATGGTCCTCGCACAGGCGCTTGTAGACAAGGAAGAGGAGATGGACAAGACATACGATGCTGAAACCGGACATATGCTTCCGAGTTACGCAATGCACAAAGCCCAGCAGATCATGACGAGATCTGATTTCATCCGGGAGCTCGACAGATTGAACTTGTTTACCATCACAAGTTCAGCCCAGGTCCGCGCAAGTTCTGTGCCGATGCATCGGGCTTTCAAGGAGATCTGCGCCGAGCCCGGCTTCCGGCAATACCTCGATGATACGTTGCAACGCATCTCAGATATTGAAAGCTTGGGCCGCACACGGGAACTGGTAGCCAAGGATCTTGTCTTGGGCTGCATGTACCAAATCTCGAAGGCCCCAGGTGGGAGCGGCAAGCTTGAAGTGACACTGAAGCAGAAGGAAGAGGACGGTGACGACGATAAGAACTAAACCGAGATCCCGACGAAACGAAGTGGTACAGGGAGCTCTCTGTACATAGACCCCGAATGACACGCTCCACGGCCAGCCGACTTCTCCTTTGTATGTATCTATAAGCTATACAGATTTTCTTCATATTGAGTGTATAATACTGCATGGTCTGCGATGGTTTGGATGGGAAACCGAGGGCATAGATGATACAAGACTAGTTTCTTATGTAATTTTTGAGAGAGGTAGAAATGAGGAGTCGTTTCTATCATGACAAGCAAACTTACCTTATACGAACCCGTCGATAACGTGACCTATCTCTAATGGACTCAGGAAACACTGACTGAGCGCCATCAATCACCCTCAGGTCAGGTCACCTATTACCTAGTGGTGAAACTCGAAGGGTTAAGCTATGGTGTGTATTAAGCACTGCCGGATGTGGGGTAAATAGCCTGTTGAACCACCTCATCCACGGACCACATGGTTCTGTATATATTGTGATGTCATGTTGAGTCGTGCGGCACCCCGCACGAGGGTCGCTCTTCTCCTCTTGTTTCACAGGCTGTCTTAATCACGTACCCGACCATAGTCGGCATTGTCGAGATTCCCGAAGATACACCCTTGCCATTTGTTATTTTGGAATGAGTGGGAGCAGTACTGGGTAGGCAGTCGTCATGTCACATCTCGGCGACACAATTCAATATAACGGCAGAGGGTATAACACTGCAGGCAGCGCCTTGCACCCCTCACCCGTGCCGTCTACCGTCTCATACCACGTCCCTCTTCATCGGAGTCTACTAGATGTCGGCATCTTCAGAGACACTATTCTTCCAAGCTTACAGCTACACGCGCCGTTAGCTGTCGTGGCATATGGCATCGGCAGGCTGACCGACAGCGTCGAGGCCAAAGATTGGCTATGGCCCATCGCGCCCATGGTCAACGGGTGGTGGAGTGCCGTTGGGAGAAAGATGTACCGACGCGGGCTGACGCTCAACCAAGCATTTGGTACGCTTTCGCGGCCCGAGAGGTTGCTTTTGACTGGTGTCACCCTCTGGGGTGGCCGCCTCTTCTACCGGATTGCGAGCAGAAGTATCAAGCGGCGACGCGAGGGTAAGGGTGACGACGACCCCAGATACGAGGCCGAGAAGCTGCAAGAGGGGTACTGGAACAAGGCGCTCTTCACATTATTCCTGCCCGAGGCCCTTATTCAAACCGTCATCTCCCTTCCTGTGACGGCTCCATTTCATCATCAAGGTGCTGTCCTCACCGGATATCATCCAGCGGTGCAGGCTCTGGCCGTAGGGTTGTTCTGCGCTGGCTTCACCCTCGAGGTTCTGGCTGACGCGCAGCTGGAGAAGTTCAAGAACTCTGCCCACGACTCTACGTCTGTCTGTAAGGAAGGTGTATGGAGTTTAGTTCGTCATCCTAAGTAAGTGCTGAAAAGTGCATCTTGTCTTTTTTTTTTTCAAGTCCAACGAGCCGACACTAATTCATGTTAGCTACCTTGGAGACGCCCTAGTGCATCTCTCGTTCCCCATCCTGCTGTATGGATCCGACATGCTGGCTCCTGTCGAGCTGTTGGGCAGCGTGGCGAACTACCTATTCCTCCGCTACGTTGGTGGGGACAAGCAGACGGAGCGCCACCAGGCGAGACGATACTCCGAGTCAAACCCAGAGAAATTCGCAGATTTCCAGCGCCGAAAGGAGACGCATAACTCCTTCTGGCCACGAGCTGATGTCCTCACCAACCAATGGTTGTGGACCATCGTCGGTGCGGGTGCTGCGGGCGCGATTGCCGAGCAGGCATTTCGTTACGTGTTCTAGGGAGGAATCTGCGATGGTCGAACTGTTTATATGAGTAGTGGTTTCATGGTCTCATCAGTTCTCATCGGATGGGAGGCTATAAGTTTTCTTTCGTTTTGGGTGAAGGTAAGGGGAAGGTAATTTATGGGTCATTAATACATGACTCAACCAAGCATTGACCGAAATTATCTCGATAGTATGTATGTACCATGGGTTTCCAACTGTATCTATTCTTCTTCCTTTTTTTTTTTTTCCTTCTAATTTGGGCTTCCCTCTAGTAAATTGGCTGGTAAAGAGATTTCTTCTACATGTACGACTCGCCCTTTGTGACAGTTTCCATTCACGGGTCATTGAGTTAGACAACAGAGCACAGTATCCTACCCGTGCTTATTTATGATCAATAGCTGAAGCGTTTCGGTCACTGCATTTTGAGTTTTTGCCGGCTTACTTGCATCAGCATCCACTGGCAACATCGAAGCTATTATCAAATGAAAGTCTTCAGAAACGTAGATCGATGCGATAGGTACATATACATCAGTGGCTATGCACAGCTGCTGTCATCTGGCTGCCACTGATCATCGCAGAGGTAAGGTTGGTACGTAGATGCCTACCAGGTACCTAAGGTACCTAGATACCTAAAGATAACAGTTCAGGCCACAAATGACGCAGACGGAAGTGGGGCAGGCGAGGGAGGGGTTGCCCCGGTAAAGAGAGCCGTAAAGATGATTATCTAGGTATTCTTTTAAGGTTTTGGCCATCCCACCGCCCACCGTACACCGTCCACCTGCTGAAGAATCTGCTGAAGAATCTGCTGAAGAAAAGGAAGGGCGACGACCAATACATCGAGTTTGTCCAAGTCCTTGCCTGCCCTAGTTCTTTCAGCATTCCCTCCCTAGACTGAGCCTGAACCTTCCATCTTGCGCACTAGGTACATACCTAGGTAGACAAACCAAGCCCATATACGAATATATATATGCGCCTGCCTACAACATAGGTACTTTATGTAGGTAGTACACGCCCACGACCGTGGTAACTTGACCCTATCATAATCCCACCCTGCTGCCTGTGCCACACGTGCGATAAGGAGGTACCTTAGGTACCTACGCATAACACGATTCCAACTTTGGTGTTGTTGCATCGTCGCTCATCTACCATCTCTGCCGCTCGTCACCACATCTTATGTATCCAGCGACCGACAATAGTTGAACCCACGAACAACTCGAGAGGGACGAAATCGCAACAGCAACATCACGAATAACAGCAGTGACTTGTCGTCTGCCGACACTGAACGTGGCAAACAGCCGAAATGTTTGTCCTAAAGAATGGTGAGCTTCTCCTGATTCCCTTTCCTCTGGCATCGGTGCATTATGTGACATGCTACGCTGTCCCATCTTTTCGCCTTGCCTACCGCCATTTCCCACGTATTTTACCCTATCAGGCTTTTTCTAACGACGGTGCTATTTGGTTGCCCGCGTAGTCGGCAAACTGCTCTTTGGTAGTAACAGCCAGGAGCCGATGATCGAGCTGCCCCAGGGCCAACTCTACCTTGTCCGACCTCTCTCCCCCAAAGGTTACTCCGAGCTCATATTCAAGGACGCCGCTATTCGCATCCGTCGAACCGGCCAGGACTTCCAATACCAGCTCGTCGTCCAGCGTGTGTACGAGGAGGGCGAGGCAGAGCTGCTGGCCGAGGAAGAAGGTGAGGACGCCGAGATTGATGCCCTTGCTGCCGAGCGAGACGAGAAGACCTTCCTCCTCGACGAGGCCATCCGCTTCCGCGTTGAGAATCGTAGTCACTCCGAGAAGGTGCTCGCGTGGAAAGATTTGAGCGGTGACGTCGGCGATCTCTACGAGTTCGTCTGTGATCCGTCCACCCAGACCGCTCAGGTTGAAGCCTTTGAGCGTATCGCCAAGCAGTGCCAATACGAGCGCAAGTACCGCAGGTTGCACACCACCGCCTCTGAGGCCGATCTGAAGCAGTTCGAGTTCGACGACGAGCAGCCGATCCCCCAAGCCAGTCCCATCCACAGCCCGACACTCGCGCGCTCAATCGAATCAGCCGACGCCATGTTCCAGCTCAGGAACGAAGCCAATACGGGTGTCAAGAGAGAGAGTGCCGCCAGTCGTGGTGGCCCTGTCGACCACCCTACCGATCGGGCGTTCGAAGCGTCCGAAGAGGCCTACGAGTGCGTCGATACCTCGTCTAACCCCAAGCCACCGCCGTCCGCCCCACCCCAGCCCGAGCCTTTGGAGGTGCTGTCCCACGAATTGGCCGAATTACATTTCTTTGATTTCCCTTCCGGATCTTTTGTGCTTAAAGATGCGTCCGTCGCCGCACAGGTCTCGGATATAGGGAAGTGGAATTACTGGTTGCACGTCGCCAGCGCCGACCAAGGGTGGTTGGGTATTCCCGTCGTAGCCGAAATGAACCCTGTCTTCAACTTTGAATTCTTGTCCTTCATTTTCAACCAGTTCACCGAAGACGGATCTGCCTACTCCTGGTTGTTAAGGTTCAAGGATCGGGATACCCTCGCAAGGTTCCAGGAAGGACTCATGCAGGCGCTTTGGGAGCAGCTCAACGAGCAGAAATGGACAAGGGTGAAGGAACGAGAGCGCCAATATGTTCTGGATGCCTTTGAGGACTTGAAAATGGAGGATGCCCCCGAGGAGGATGAAGGGGAGGAGTCAGAAACCGACGACACCGACGATCGACCTCGGAGCGAACACTACGATAGCGACGAAGAAGAAGACGATGTCGAGACTCAACCTCAGGATGATGATATCAACACTGGGCTGGCCGTTGGATATAAGCATGATCGTTCCTTTGTTGTCCGCGGTTCTAAGATTGGCGTTTTCAAACATCACCCCAACAATCACCTAGAATTCTCAACCAACATCTCCAAAGTAGAGACGCCAAAAGGCGAGCTGTTCAGCCCCAGAAAGGTCATGTTACATAACGAGGACCGCAATATGATCTTGCAGAAGGATAACGACCCCAACAAGCTGTACCGTATGGATCTCGAATACGGTAAGGTTGTTGATGAGTGGAACGTACACGAAGATATTCCTATTCTAGAGTTTGCTCCAGAGAACAAGTTCGCTCAAATGACCCACGAGCCCACTTTCCTAGGTGTCTCCAAAAACGCCCTGTTCAGAGTTGATCCCCGCCTGTCCGGGACTAAGCTTGTTGATTCTCAGCTTAAGCAGTACGCTTCCAAGAATGACTTCTCTGCCCTATCTACTACGGAGAAGGGTTATATTGCGGTAGCCTCTAACAAGGGAGACATCCGATTGTTTGATCGACTCGGCATCAATGCGAAGACGCACATTCCAGCTCTCGGGGAGCCCATCATTGGCCTAGACGTGTCTGCCGATGGTCGCTGGGTTTTGGCAACGTGCCGCACTTATCTGTTACTTATTGATGCTTTGCAGAAAGAGGGCAAGAACGAGGGAAAGCTAGGATTTGAGAAATCATTTGCCGCCGACGCAAAACCCCAACCGCGCCGTCTTACGCTTACCCCTGAGCATGTGGCACAATTCCACCACGAGACGGGACAAGGTGTCTCTTTCACACCGGCTCGGTTTAACACAAGTCAGGAAGGTGGAGAGTCATCCATCATTACCGCCACGGGCCCTTACATTGTGGATTGGAATTTGAAGAAGGTCATACGGGGTACGAAAGCGCCATACATCATCAAACGATACTCCGAAGACGTCAAAGCCGACGACTTCAAATTCGGGTCCGACCAGAACGTCATAGTTGCCCTTCCCAACGAAGTCAACATGGTTGGCAAGAACAAGATGAGCCGGCCGACTCGTGAAAGCATTGCTGGTGATTTCCAACGACTGAGCACATCAAAGCGCAGTTCAGGGCGCGTGGGCGGGGCACACAGTGGACGTTATAAGCTCGGCAGGGATGATGTCGTGGATTCACCCTATTAGGGTAGTGCGCGTGCGGGGACGAAGATCGGGGAATAGGATCAGAGAATGGATTTAACTTTTTATCTCTGCCCCTAGGTTATTCTTTTTTTTCTTTTCTTGCTTCTGTTTCTTCTTCTTTCGTTCCACGACCTTCTCGTACAGTTCGACGAGCCGTGAGTGGTGGATCATGAGATGGTTAACATAGGCTATGGACCAAGACTATATCGTGATAATACCCCGGAGTTAGGGCGAAGGATATATCCAGGATGCGCGTTCAATGAGAGCGTTTGAACAGCCGTTACACTAATAACCTCGTATGTCTTGCGGGTTAGGTAGCTCTGTAGCAGCTGGTAAAAAATACGATAACTTGACGTTAAGACCTGCGGTCGTTCGCAGCTCAGATATGCCCTATTTCGTATGTACGACTAATCCAGGGTCTTCAAATGCTAGCCTAATATAGAAGACGGAGAATCAAGGTATGATTATACATTACACACCACTTAAAGCTGGGTGTGTGGGGGTAACCTCGACCCATTTTCTGTATGTTCGTGCAGTTCGTTAAACCACGGGTGACGGTGATTTGACAAGCTGCATGTAGATAGTAACCAATGAAAGTGATTCCTAAAGAGGGAGTCGTAGGGCTGCCAATCATGTGGAAACGCAAGAGACAATGATCGGCAGCATGCACTCGCTTCCCCACTACACAGCCGGGACGGTGGGTAACGCAAGCCTCTCGAGCCTCTGAACGTGGCCATCCGGAGGCCTCTAACTGTCCTTGGATAGAAGTGTTCCTACGTTTTGTCGTCGGCTTGGCGTCATCACAGGCCCCTGTCGGTGGGCGTCACGACGGAGTTGGCGCAATAAGGAGTACGTGTGAAAGACGACTGCAGGCCAGAGTCAGCTCCTCGAGCAAGTCATTCATAGCCTTATCCTAGAAACAGAGCTTCGAGGCCGTTCAGACTTGGAAACTCGCCAAAACAGTCGCTCGATCAAGCCCACTCAACAAAACTGAACACGAGACTCAATAGTGTACCATACTCAACCTGACCGACTCGTGACCAGCTTACGATCAAGACAACCCAGGCTCATCTGTCATTATTGCGAGTCACTCTGCGCCTATCACATATGAGAAACATCGCGAAGATTCGTGCTCGTTAGGTGCTTCTTCAGGATTGGAATGGCCCAACTGGCAGAGGCAACAGTGTCGACAACGGCCCAAGTAGAGACATCTCGGAAACATTGCTGGGAATGTCTCCGACGCAGACTAGTTTGTGACTCCGTGCGGCCTGTGTGTGACCGGTGCCGCACCAGCGGGCTGGTATGCCCGGGCTACGACGAGAAACAGCCACTGCGCTGGGTTCAACCGGGGCGAGTAACGGCGCGTAGTCGGCGGAAGCCCAAAGCCAAGGCCGGGGCCTCTGTTCTTGCCAAAAGGGGGGCCTCGGGTACTACCGCTGTTGATGGCGAACTTACGAAAGTCAATACGGCAGATAGAGTTTCCGTGAGAGAAGGGAATTGCTCCAGTGACGACGAGCTACAGAAGGAATTCCGCGCGTTATACCTCCTGGGCAGAAACCAGCCCAGGACTCTGGATGCCATTATGCGATACGACATAACGAGCGAGAACTTCGCTGGTGTCCAAGCCTCATATATCTGTAAGTCTATTCGTTCAACTCCCTCGCCCGATTTATTCTTACACCAGAGCATTACAAGCGCCTAACGACGGCAGAAAAAGAATGTTAGCTGCTAACACGTCAGGCTCATAACCAGACAACTGTGGGATATACGAGCGCAGCTCGCCACTCAGCCTCTTACATGAAGGGCCACAGGCCACGTTGCCCTTGGCGAAGATTGCACCGTATCTTCCAGCCCCCATTCAGGGGCTGTTCATCCTATTAGCACTGGGACATCAGATGCTTCAACTTCCGCGAGGCGTAGAACAGAGCGTGCGAATGCGAGCGTGGTCTGCCATCTCATTCTGGACGTTCCAGGTTGTCCGCAAGCTCAACGAGGACATCGCACAGGAAAAGACGCAAGCCAATGACAGCACTATAACAGCCGTTGTAATGCTGATGATGATCGATGTAAGCTGTGCCTCGTCACTCACGTTTTTCCCTCTCCAAGCTCCACTAATCAGGACTATGACGATGACTACACCAAATGCTGATATCAATACTGTAAATACAGCAGCAATTAAAGCCTTCTGTCGGTTGGCGATTTCATTACTATGGCCTGATGCAGATGATGAGGATCCGTGGTGGTGCCGAGAAAGTATGGCGCGAATGTCCACATATGCACAACGGCGTCATGTCCATGGTAGTGTAAGTTCTCCTATCCCTCGGAGTTCTAATGGTACTCTGGTGCAGGGTTGCAATATCGCAAGATTCCGCGATACACGCATAAAGTCAAGCCCGCACTTAGTCAACTCCTAAAATTGATGCCTCGACCTAATTGCTAACTTTCGTCCCATGCTAAAGAGGAGAGATTCTCGCGAACGCAACAAGCCCAAGCTACAACCAGGTGACCGAACTCTCACACCCCAAGAACCTCAATTTCCTACCGACTGTGTTGGATAAAGTGGGCGATGCCAGCAATGTCTACGTCGGATCGATATGCCCGCCTTCGCTGTTCTACGATGTTATCCGAATCAACCACCTACGAGCCCTCGCGGCACGGGGTATATACAATTCACCTTCATCATTGTCCTCCTCATCCTACTCACTCTCGGCTTCCTCCCCACCTTCGTCTTCTCAATCATATGACGATATGTTGGTTTACACCGACGCACAAGACCTTCTAGGTCAGATTCTCCGCTTCTCTCCAGAAACCTACGCCTCGACCAACGGCAACGCGCGGACACAGTCGAAATGGCTTCTCGTAGGGAGGATCCACCAGTCTGCCATAGTGCTCTACTGCATCCTCTCGCTTCAACATGCCCTTCTCCTGGCCGACTCCGAAGCCGTCTCGCGCACGGCTCAGACACACTACAGCCGTCTCCTCTTGGACCTCAAAGAGGGGTACAAGCATGATCGTTTCAAGAGCTGCTTCTTCTGGCCGCTCGTGGTGGCGGGTGTCGCCGCCGTGCGAGGCACTACCTTCGAACAGGCTTTTGTGGCGGAGACGATCCAAGACTGCGCGAGGGACGTCGGTAGCTCGGTGCCTCTGTTGGCGCGCAAGGTGCTCATGTCGTTTTGGGGCTCAGGCAAGCAAGGCTGGGACGACTGCTTCGATCAGCCCTATATCTTGCTCGTGTGAGATTCTGTGCTTGGAGTAGATTCATCTGTACATGGTAGGCATTTATGGGAAAAGCTAGCGTGACCTGCGACGCGCTGTGTGTGACGCCTTCCGCACGGAGTACCTGCACGCCTAGCAAACAAGCAAGAGAATTGGAGACCACATAAGGCAGAGCACAGCATCAGATAGATATGTGGCTTTCCTTGACTCCTAGCAGACAGCGCGAGCACTCAGACAACAAGGCTGAAGAGGTAATTTTTCTCTTTTGTCTTGTATCTAGATTGAATCCTGAGCGTTATGAAGAGGGCAAGGAATGAAGTAAACTAAGGCGGAGACTCCCCTTCTCTTGGCTGCATGCCACACGCAGACTACGATGATACGATTGGGAAAATGAATATGGCAGTGTGATGAGCAGATGGACGTTGGTTCAACTTAACGACCGGCAGTATGGGGCAAACACGCTGCTTTAGCCCCCATTCTTGCATCCTACGTACTCTTAGCCGGAGCTCATCAGAATTCCAGCATCAAGGTGGATGACTCCCAGTGAACATGATAGTGGCAGCGAGAATGCCACAAATGTCATCCGAATTTAGCATCGGCAAACATATATATATCAGAGTGTTGGAAGATGGAACTAGATGCCCCTATGTGGAAGGCAGGCGAAACCTGTTGCCTTAACAATCCGGCTCCGTGACATTCAAAGGGGTCTATACTACATCACTGCTGCGGGCGAAGTCCTAACACCAAGGGAGTAAAAATCTACGCTGGTGGGTAGGTGTGCAAAATGGGGGAAAGGAACTCAGGCTGTTCAGATAGAGCCACGAATACATACATACGAAATGTCAGCGTCGAGGATATAGTTACGGTTCTCTTTCCGCCTAATCGAGTAGACATATGGACACGATTACACTTCATCGTGGACGAACAATCGAGTAGTCCGTCGGTTGACCGCTTTACGTATGCACAAGCACCGTTGCTAGAGCATCGCATAATCTGGTCGGCCGCCCACCCGACGAATTGTGACTTGACCAATGCCGCAGCAATGGCGCAGCTATGGATAGGCCTGCGTTCTCGTTATCGGGGTTAAATGATCTGTACCTATAGTAAGTAAGGGACCATAAACAGTCAATTAGCCCCCGTTCTATAATCAGACACTACCTACCTACTATAAAACACCGCCTGTACGGTGCCTAGCCTAGGTTGGATTGTAAGTACCCAGATCGGGTGGACTGCCTCTCTTGAGTTGCTCGTTGATCGCTGTTGGGTCCCCGAATAAGAAATTCGGGGATCAAGAAGTTCGGGGAGATCGCGCCGTGCATAGATTGCAGGCTAAAAAAGCACCGCATGTATTAGCATTAGGGGCACAGTAGGCCTAGTACCTACCTACTGTATGTCAACGGTGTCCCGATCTAGAACCAGGCTAGACTACAGCAGGTATAGGTATAGATAAGTAGGTAGGTATTAGTATCGTATTGTAGGTCTCTGAGTACCTACCTGTGTTCAGCACGTGGCTAGGCTAGACACAGGACGCGACTATTTTGAGAGTGCCCAGGTAGTATCGCCGCACATGTGCGTGGCATGTAAATGGGTACCGTCGATATCTCAGCTCATTCAGGCCTGCCTAAGCTCGGCACGAATACAGAATATTAGAGGCCAAAGAAGAAAGAGAGAGAGGGAAAAAAAAAAAATTGCGGCTGCCTATAGTACCGAGTACCTAAGTGGTGCTACATCAGGCACCTGCTGCATGCTTCCAGGTAGGTACTGTGTCTATTTGGAATTCATCGCGACAGCGCTGCCGGGGTACAGTAGGATTTCGTTTATTCATCTTGGCTCGCATCTTCGTCATCCTCGGGTTCGACATATATCTGGCAGGCTGTATCTTTATGTTTATATTATTGTTTTATCTTGTAGTAATCGACGGAACTAGGCAAAATGTCATAACTCGCCGCTTAGAGGCGACTCGATCGTGTATAAACGTAACATAGAGGTCGAACCTCCCATACCGCAAGAACCAACTCGACACCCCCTCCTCGTTCTACGCGAAGACATTGTCAGCGGCTCTGCACAGAGTAAACCGTCTCCGATTCCTATTACTGTAGCCCACCCACCCGTCTGCCATCAGTAATAGTGCGACCCCCACCACAGGCTGACAATCCTTCGTGAATCGTCCGTCTCCTAGAAAACGGTGCACCCGTCACGCCTCCCCGGCATTATCCATTTTGCTTCCCTCTCGCCTCCATCGCCTGCGTTATCGTCGATCCACGTCGACATCGGTCGCCATGATCCTCTCCGCCATATTACCCGCCGTCACGGCCATCGTCATGTCGTTCACGCGATTCTCCGATGCCGGTCTCGCTGTAATGCCCTGTTCCTTGGCCATGGACAGCCCGACCTTCATCATCTCGAGCTTCACCGGCGGCATCAGCCAATACACGGGCGGCGAGTCCTTCGCCTTCTACCTCAACACCACCTACAACGACTACCACAGCGGATGCAGCGGGTCAATTCGCAATGGCGCCGACGACAATGGTCTGCAGTGGTGTTCGACCCGGATCCCCGGATGGAATGTCTCCTACGTCATGACACACGATCATAAAGTCCTCGTCAACCACGACTTCCTGTGTAGCCAGGCGGACGGCGCCGTAGTCAGCGCGCATGCCGAGGGCGCCACCAATTTGAACGTCACGTCGGCGGCGAACGGGAAGCTGAGCATGAAACCCACGAGCCACACGTTCCCGGCCTCTGTTACGATACCCTAGATACGCCCCCAAAGTACACGTCACGCCGAAAGATACATGGAGGACAAGAAAAAAGAGAAATAGTAAATAGTAAATAAAGCCATGAATAGAACATGTTGGCACGCGACAGCCATGATCAAGGGCGATGCGAAAATACACCGGATCCGGCGCAAGCCAACGTCGTCCTATCAATTGCTTCACGAAATATATTCTACTTACGTGGTTACTTGAAGCCAAGTAAATAGGCGAAGCTAAATGTGCTATGTTCGGGTGTTCCCATCTGCGTGCCACTTGGTTGTAGTTTTTATACGACTAAAACCAATATCATGGCAAAGGGGATGTTGAATTGATGCATGTGAGACCATCGCTTCAGATAAAGAGACCTATAGAAAGGGAAGGCCAAGGATAATATTCATCTAGCGGAAGTCTGGATGCTCTGTCTCTCTTGGGGGCATCTGAAAGTTACATGGTAATGGACGTCTCTATTGCGACCAGTGACATTGTGGTTTTGGAAGACACCCTACTTTAAGTACTGTTGCTTTATACTTAGGTGTAGGCAAGTTCGGACAACTATTTATGTGAGAGTGTTACATTTTCCTGTTAGATTGCCTATAACTATTGATCACACGATGTCTTGATGGGAGTCTGTAAACCACAGCAGAATACGGATTGTAAATGTCACTATTTTCGCTTTCTGATAGTCCGCACGATTGACTATGACGGTGACAGATAACTATACAGAAAGTGAGAATCAGAATGCGGAAATCGACACGACATAAGCAACATGAGCTGCCCGATTGTAGCCTTCGTACTTTCATATTCGACAAGTGTGTAGCTTCAGAATAGAGCTGTCAAAGCTGCGTCATTCACAGGGTTCCCGAAATGCCATAAAAATCAGAGAGAGGTGGAGAGCCATATTCGAGGTGTAACCGTGCCACGCCCCACTAATATTAGCTCACGAGAACGCTTACTAACATAAGTTAGTGCTAACTACTAATTTAGCTACCTTAGCAATTTAACTATTTTGACCCTCTTATTAAAAACTTAAATATAACTAATAATATTAACTTATATTATTAAATACTTTATATATAAATAATAATATTAAAATTAACTAATAATAATTAAGTATTACTTATAATATATATTAATTATATAATATAATAGTTATTTAATTATTATAGTCTTATTAAT
>NPFG01000352.1:0-41667 GCA_002288965.1 Xylaria sp. MSU_SB201401
CCTGACCTCCGACCCCGGACCCCTAGCCCCCTTATCCCTGACCCCGGACCCTTCGCCAGTCTCTCTACCTTCTTTATATTCGTTCCCTCCTTCTAGCCTAATAACCTCTTTAATATGGCGTACGATACGCTCAATCCATGCTTGAATTGTTGTTTGAGGTAGCTCTTTCCAAGCCTGTAACCAAGCCTTTTCGCCTATTGCTTTTGACTTTGGGGCCCCTAACCTAGTAGTAATTCTTTTTAAATAGGTCCAAGCTGGCTCGATCATATTAAGGTCTGAAGAATTGCCTGGCCATAGCAACCGTTGTACTTCGTTACCAGTTATATGCTCAATCTCTTCGTTAGAGTGGCGGCCACCAATTTTAAGGGCTAAAGCTTGCGCGCGCGTAGCTGATTCGTATGAAGGCATTTTGAATAAAGTAGAAAATAGCCAAGGTCAATAGAATAGATCAATTAAAGCCATATAAATAAGGGGGTAATATAAGGGGTAATATAGGGGTAATTTTGCCGGCAGAATTTTAGGACCCCTAGGGCGGTGAGCATTCTTTTTGGTAGGGACCTCCGTAGAGTACTCTTCTTTAAATCATGGCTCTCTCCAGGTGACGGGAATCCTAAACCTCAGCTTCTATCTCATCTCTTCTTCTAAATTTAAGCTTTGGGCTGAACTTGAAACCACGACCGTCTCCCTAATAGTCTACTGGTACCATGACCTTCAAACAGTTGTATCATAAGGCGAGGAACCCTCCTGCCGACCCTACACATCTCTCCTTTAATAATAATAGGACGGTTCTTGTGACTAAAGCCAACACGGGTCTAGGCTACCAAGCCGCGCTTAAGTATGCAGCGCTAGGTACCTCTCGCTTAATCCTCGCAGTCCGCTCGCGCAAGAAGGGCGAGGCGGCCAAGGCCACGATCGCATATAAGACCAAGTGTTCGCCCGATAGCATTTAAGTCATTACGGTTGACCTATCCCTTTTCTTATCAGTTAAGGACTTTGTAGAGCGCCTAAACAAGGAGGTTCCTTATCTACACATTATTCTGCTCTATGCCGGCGTCACTACACCCACCTACGTCAAAGGTCCAAAAGGGTATAAGATATCTACGCAAGTAAATATCCTTTCCACAGCGCTCATAGCCTTACTCTTACTTCCCAAGCTACGCAAGACTGCCGCTACCAGCATCCAACCGCACTTATACTTTGTCAACAGCCAGTCGTCACACCTCGTCGAGATAGACCAGGTGCCAATTAACCAGATACTAATTAGGCGCCTCAACAATAGCTCCTGGTTTAATAGCGTTAGCTAATATTATCTTGTAAAGCTAGCAGCATAGTATGCCGTGCGAGGTATAGTAAAATATATGCGCAAACATAACAGGGCCAGTAATACCACCAACGACAGCGTGGTTATCAACACTTGCTGCCCTGGTTTATATAAGACAGATCAGGGCCGTGATTTCTCCTGAGGGTTACAGATCTTCATAAGCTATTTTCTTCAGAAGTGCCAAGCAGGGGAGCAGATGTCTGGTCAGTGCTACTGGGCTAGGTCCAGAAAGTACCGGCAAGTTTTAGGCAAACGATAAATACCTTGAGTAAGCCTCCATTTACGCTCCATCTTTCTATTAATTTTGAGCAGGATTTCTAACATTCCTCAGGCCAGGCGGGGTTTTGGTGACCATGAATGGGGAGCAATTGTACTAGGAGACGTGGAATGAGATTTTGTCTATCATCGGCAAACACCTTACCTGAGGAAGCATGAACCCCGGCTAGTGATTAGAATATTCAAGTAGCATTACCGGATATACTTTGCGAAATGAATGCCCAGGCAGTTCGTATATATTTTAGCGAGTCAAATAATATAACACTTCTAATTGCCACGCTAGTACACGTACCACGAACTCCGCCGTTGGACCATGCGAAGTCTACCGGTATTCATGATTTAGTGCCACCCAGCGCGATACGAATACAGTTGAATGGTGATACCCTTAGTATTAGGAGCAACCTTAACCGCGGTTTCATCTACACCCTAATTCCGTACCCTACACCACTTCATTATCTTCACTTGAATATACTTGCTGGCTAGTTCTCAGAGGCGCGGAAACATCAAGATCATTTTTTGTTTTGGCGTTCGTTCCTTCAAATCCTGCACGACGCTTCATTAGCAGAGCGAAATGATCTCTGACTTGAGTTCTCCGCTAGATATCTTAGGCACTGCCTCTCCTTCCATTAGACCATCCACATAGCAAGGTCCCACAAGCCGATAGCACAGCCCATCTGGACGCAGGGCCAAGGGCATATCACAGCCAAACAGAATAGCAATTTTGTCGCCGGGCTCTGCATGTAGGGGCACCAGTCCCGCGCGACCGTCACGGGTGTTGCAAAGACGTCGATCCAGTAATAATCGAGAGGCATGAGAGCTTGCATTTAGAATACCTGGTAACTCCGTGAAATTCGCGTCGCGAGAGCTGAAGAAGGATTTTAGGGGCGCTCCAAAGACATGAAAATCAGCATTGGGGAGAAGATGTTGCTTAGCAAGATGTGACATCTCATGACGATGAATGCTCTGCCAGGACTTTGGGTTCGTAGGCTCAAATTCGCTACCTGTATCAAATCTAGCATCTAATCCTGCGAATGTACTTGCTTCCGGCCAAGGCATGTCAAGGATAGATGGGCCATCCTCGAAACAATATCTGCTGTTGAGAAACAATGTCCGAGCTAGCGATAGCCTCTTATCAGATTTGATTGAAATTTTCGGCTGCTCCTCTATAGATAATTCTTTTGTAGAGGCGGCTCCTAGAATCCCCACCTTATCGCTCTCTAGATTATGGAAAACTGGTTTCAGGAACGTCCCCATGGTTGCTGCGAGGCTCTTAACCTCATCGATAAAGACGCCATTGGTGGATAGGCGCTGCGGGCCATCCTGCTCGGAAAAAATGAACTCTGCCTTTAAGCCCGAGCTCGTGCGGAAAATCCTAGCTTCTTCGTGTTTGACGGGACCTGCCTCCCCTAACGGACGGGGAGGTCCGCGAAAATCAATAATCCAGCTAGGCAAGTCCTCAGTTATATTTCCTAAGGTCTTAGTTCTGGCAATTAAATTCAGGCTGCCTTCAGCTTTGATGTAGGCTTTGGAGAGTGAGGTATACACAGCCGCAGCGGTGACATCCTTCCTGTAGTCAGGCTCGATCTCATTTGAGACCTTGAGCGGGAGTAGTGCTAGGATTCCGTAGACTTTATCCCGAAGGTCTGTTGCCTTCGCCATTCTGGCCAAGCGGACGACATCCAACTGTGACATAGCGTGATGCATACCTCGCGTGTTAGCCGACATCAGGCGCATCGTTGCAGGTTGAACAGACGCCATGATTTCCAAAATATCAGGAGAAAGCCGACTATTTAGAGGACGGGTATGGTACTTTTGCCAGGCGTATTGATATTTGAGAAGTTGCAAAACAGTCATCACGTGGTTGCCATAGGTAAAGATCAGTGCCGGGGCCAGAAGGGTCTCCTGTATTATCCAGAGCCTATTCCAATATGGCACTTGAAACAGACACAAAAGTGCGTTATAGAAGCTTGCAGGATCAATATCCGTGGGATTATTCCGGGCTATTTGGTCGACATAAGGGTACCTTTGTGCTGCCATATCCTCATAGCGGACCTCGGCTAGAGCAGCTTTTATGATTTGGAATGGCTCGTTGAAGTGAGCAGGAGGCTGTCCCAGCCAAGCTACAACGGACCACGCTGTCGAGTAGATCTTGGCCATTTTCTTCACTTCACGTCCTCGCTCTTCCAGATTCTCCTGGTTAATGCAGATAGCATCAACCCACACCTTTAACCGCCGGCGCCGCACCCGCTCGGAGTCCCGTAACATCAACAGCGCGTTATACAGGTTTTTTGACACGCCAAATGGAGCCCCGTTGACTAAAATATGCTTCTTGGGACCATCTGTCCCCCAAACATAGCTAAGAGCGATGTAATCGCCCCACTCGAATCTGTGACACCCGAGCTCGAAGTCTTCGTCTCGGTATTCCGTAATACGATTACTCGCTTTCGAGGCTGCGCCCACATTCAAGTCCGCGCTCCCCAGTGACATATCTTCTGAATCCTTTGATTCGTCAGATTGGTCAGATTCCCGGTCCGAACAGTCAATTACGTATTCTCCCGGCTCAAGTTGGGCCCTCAGACGAAGGCTCACCTTGTGCCAGGCATCGCGGGTCGAAGCCCCGACCTCGGGGGTTGCCTTGGAATTACCATCATCATGCCAGAGAAGGTACGCTAGGGAAGGTTTTGAAAGGTCCACGACTTGTAACTCACACGATATGACCCCTTGGAGTGTGTCAGGTGCGATAGAGAGCACGCGAATTTGGGTGCTTTCGAGCTTAGGCGACCCGTATCGGAACCTTGAGTTATTTGATACCGTCGTGCCGTTCAGTAGCGGCTCACTGCGAGCACCAGATGAGAGATGTTGCACTACTTGGCCTATCGGTTTGACGGCGGTACGTATTGCTCTCGGAGGTTCAAGTGAACGTTTCTTGACCGGTACGGGTTCGGTCTACAACATTTAGTTTTTATATATAATGAAATGGAGGCCATATGCATACCTCATCTGTGCCTATGTGGAAACGCTTTTTAAACGCTTTTATCGTAGCCAGCTCTTGGTGTGAGACACTGGGGCGAATTCTCCGGAGAGCTTCAGTAAAGTGAGCGACACTCAGCCGACCCTGTCCTTGGGCAGTATCTGAACTATCATCCCTGACTGCCTTCCATTTTTCTATATCCAACATCATTGTGGCCGTATCGCAGAGACTGCGCAGATCTGAGCCAGAGTAGCCCTGTGTTTGAGCAGCTAGGTCGTCGATGTTAACTGAGGGGTCTTTGTCATCGTCCTGAATGAAGATCCGCAGTATTGCTGCACGGGCACGCGCATCTGGAAGTTGGAAGGAAATCTTCTGAGGGAGTCGACGGAGGAAAGCTTCATCCAGATCTTGTGGTCTATTGGTTGCGACAATTACAACTGGCGCTTTTGCGGTCTTTTTGAGGCCATCCATTTCTTGGAGAAACTGGGTTAATGCACTTCGCTCCCAACTATGGTCTTCCGAGGTACGGCGGTAGAAAAGCGCGTCCACCTCATCAATGAACAGAACACATGGATATAGCTTGGTTGCGAGAGTAAATGCAGCCTTGATATTCTTCTCGGATTGTCCAACCCATTGTGATTGAAGTGTAGCCGGGTCAACAGCGAGCATGCTTGCGCGCGACTCCTTCGCTATAGCACGACCCAGATTTGTTTTTCCCGTGCCAGGTGGGCCATAAAAAAGCATACCACTGATGTGTGCTTGTCTTTTCCGGGGGTTCTTCTGTAATTTCGACCATTGAGATTTGGCGGCTGATGATAAGAATCTGACAATCTCCTTTGTTTCCTCATCGATGATAACGTCATCAAAACCCGTCTCGATATCATCTTTCAAACACTAGGTTAGCACAATGTCTCTTTTATGGTAGAGGCGACTTACCCGGGTTAACAACGCAATCTATAAGACCGCGCTCTTCTGAATTAGTATCATCCAGGATTCTCTCCTTCTTTTCAGCCCAGGTCTCTACTTTCGGCGTTTGTATATGCCCGTCGTTCTCGTTCATGTCTTTGTCTTTCCTGTCTTTTTCATCTTCTCTCCCATCTTCTCCTACTTCTTGGCCTCCTTCTCGATCTTCTTCCTTTTCCTCACTCTTGTCTATTTCATTATATTGTAATCCCAAGCGGGCGAGCACTTCAGCCACCAGGGTAAAGTCAAACTTTGACCTCCCCCAATGAGAGCCAACAATTTGCGTCTCGGCACGTTGGATATTCTCATAGTCCCAACGAGATTTACTAAAGGACCCGGGACTCAGGCCAACACCTGACCAGTTCGAGTGAGGGTGGAGCATCTCCTCACCAAGCTTGCGTGCCCTACCTTGGCGTAAAGTGCGTCGGAGACGCCGGGCATTAACGACTCCAAGCGAGTCATTAGCCGCGCCATTCTCGCCTTTGATGTATTCTATGGTGACGGTAGCAGGGCTGCACGTTTCGGCACCAATTATCTCGACTAGCTTGTCGTTACTGAACAGATTGGATGGGCGACAGCATGAGCAACCGTCATATGCTTCATCAACCTCGCTGCTGATGATTAGTACCAGATGCCAAGCAGCTTCCCTCATCTTTCGGGTAGCTGCAATAAGCCGGGTAAAAAGGCTACGTGTTTTACCAAGCTCCATGATGTTTTTCCCATCGCGGATATGAAGTATCACTGGGGAAGTATTGTTCATCTTCGTACCGTCCTTGTCTCGGCAAGAACCTTGGGATACTAGAGATCCACTCTCATTCAACACAAGGTCCAAGAGAAGTATCATAGCATTTCCACTTCTTTTATCTGCTGTATCGTGGTCGGATTCGTCGCTGTCGTATCCATCATCACTTTTATCAGAAGCTCCGAAATAGTAATCGAAAAGCGTATATTCCGGATTCTTAATTCGATGCCTGAAGCTGGACCCAAGGGCTTTCTGGGCTTGGCGTTGCCCGTCGTATATATTCAAGTCCGCCGCTAAATCTTGGAAGTCTTCGAAGTCCATTGTCACGAACGTGGCACGGATGTCTCGAGCCAAGCTCATAAGGACAGCATCTCGCGATTCTAGGTTCCTTCCTTCGGGAAATTTAACCAACACGCACGACCCCGCTGAGGTGAGCTGTTCTTCGTTATCGGATACAAAAGCCGCGGCGACCGTATCACGAAGCTCCAAAAAATTGTTTCGAGACATTTTGAAGTACATATTAGACCCTTCAGATTCAGAAGCCGAATCTGGATTTTTCTCATCATCTAATGATTCTAAGAGGTGGAGTGGAATCTGCATTTTGTCCAGTTGGTCAGGCGTGTTGAAATTACGCTGCACAAACCATTCAGGTAGCGAATACGGCCTAGAAACATCGGTGGAAACCTCGGATTGGATCGTGATATCTGCAGACTCTGAATCTTGTGTACTAAAGAGAGAGCGTAGGCCGTAATCGACTTCGTTCGAGTCGAAGGTCTCGAGTGTCTCCATGACTGCGCAATATATCAGAGAACGTTGATACACACGACCGGCAAGATTCAATGTGTAAAATTGAAGATTGGAAGTAATACGGAGAAAAACCGTGTTTGCTGATTATCATCGACGGGTGGGATCAAACCTCGCTAAAGTCACTGATATATATCAGACTACCAAGAACTGGAAATAAAGAGGGAAAAGAAAAAAAAAAAAAAAAAAGGAGAGAGAGGAAACCCGAGGCGCATTTTGTTACGTCGATAAACGCCGTGTTGGAAGCGTGAATGCCTGCTTGCAGTATGCCTGGCCAGGCAGACACTTGGTCCCGCAGCCTTCACCTGCAAGATTCAGTGACATCGAATCAACAGCTCGTATACGCTTTTCTCCGAACCCCAAAACAGGAAATAGTGGTCTCGCCCCCAATTGGGGGCGGGCAGCCTGCTTGATTGTACGAATCTCCAACAGACAACGACAACAACAACAACAACAACATGACCCTGTAATCCATGCACTGAAGCCTAACCTATCGCATTTTTGAGTGCCAACAGCCCTAAAACATCCTTATATTACTTTCAGAGGTAGACTGTGATTATGATAGTAGATCAAATCAAGAATTGTCATCCATGCGATATACCTCGGCGATACTTTACTGACCTCAAGCGATAACCGCTCTTATCGTGAACTTAAAGATTGAAGTAGGGGATAAGGTTAGTAAGCAATGGAGCCTTAGGCGTTCTTATCCCGTTGACTGCTGATTCAGCTACAATATGCAATTAACCGAAATACCCCCACGGTACCCCTGTCTAACAGAGAGACTGCTTTAGAACCTAGTCTAACTAGAAAAACACAAGCATTTAGCTATGTGACGGTGCGTCACAGTGAGACCTGTCAATATAAGCTAAGGTTTCAAGCCGCCACCCGGCTTGAAATCCTGTATCCTTTTGACAGACCACAAGGGCCGTGGCGCAGTTGGTTAGCTTGCAGCTGCATGCGTTACAAGCTACACCATATATGTAGCCTATCTAGTTAGTGCAGAGACTTCCTGCGTCAGCAAATCGTAGTGGGGACCTAAGTACCAGCCTTTTTATTAGCATTTATTGATTATCCAGATGCTTGGGCTGAATCAGCAGTCAACGGGATACGAAGGTTGTGGTCAAAGATACGCATCATCTAAATTCAACTAAATATAGTGTGAGCCATTACAGCATACAGTAAATAGTTCCTAATTGGGAAAATATTATATAATCCTTTAAATCTACTAGAGACTTAACAGACCGTCACCAGACCAAGATAAAACGTAAAAGCCATTCTTAATAAAGAAGTTAATACTATAAAAGTAACTGACTTACATTCTACCCGTTAGGACTCCACTTCCGTCGATCAACGTACACACACCTCCGAGTAGGTACGTTAAGGTCTTTAAATCGGGATTCTGGTGGGGAATAGGGATTAAGCAGGGGTTACATCTAAATATATAAGAAATACACTAAAATAGAAATAGTTCCTGCTTTCTGCAAATGCTAGTTAGAATTATACCTCTTAACTAAATGCCAAGATTATCACTACCCTTTTAAAAATTGCTAAGTTAGCAATTTCTTTGAGTTCGCGCCTCCGAAGGTGTATAAAGCTGTAACGTTCACAGCTGTAAGCTAACCAACTGCGCCACGGTCCTATCAAAAGGATACAGGATTTCAAGCCGACACTCAGCTTGAAACCTTAGTTTATATTAACAGGTCTTGTCTGTGACGCACCGTCACATAAACTGTATTAAGTAGCGAAGATAGCGATTTTAAGCGTTTTATCGATGATGAGTAGTAAAAAAAGGTTATTAAAGGTGTTGAAGTTGGTAATATTAAAGGCGGTAAAAGTGTTAAAGGGATTAGAGGTGGGTAGCGAAGGTGGGTTAGTTAAGGGGTATAGGGGTTAGAATATTGCTGCCTAATTTAATTATTAAGTGGATTATATTTTCTTAAAAAATTAAATGTATTAAAGCAGAGCTACTTATATTTTAGTGTAATTTATATGGCTTATTAAGTACCAGTGCTAATCCCCATTCCCCACCAAAATCCCGATTCAAAGACCCTAACGTACCTACTCGGAGGTGTGTGTACGTTGGTCGACGGAAGTGAAGTCCCAACGGGTACCTGCTTTATACTAAGCTAATGGATATCTTTAATTACAACCTTTATATAATATAATGATTCCACACATTAGTATAAATATAAGCTTAAAAAACTCATTTTTTTAAGATCATTTTCTATATAATACTTGAGGACCTATATATCTTACAAATGAGCCAAAAGCGAATAACCATATAGCGCTGAAAGGATTCGAATTAATCTCACTATATGCCACACTTGGTCATAGCACCCTAACTCTTACATCCAATCCTAAAAGTAAAATATTACACGAGACTAATTATATTCATGACTAAACCACCAAATCAATCATTCACACCTATATTATTTTCAATCTCCCCCATATCTTTGTCTTCTTTATCCCTATCTACATCTCAATTTCAACCTCAAGCCAATCTCAAGCCCAATCTCAATATCACTCTTAACCTCTTACAATCTCCCAGTCTTCATACTCATCTCCTCCTACCTCCTACCTCCCCTAACCTTAAATCTGAACAAAAACATTAAAAGAGGTCTGCCAACCAGCCTGCCTGCGCTTGCGCCGTCTATTGATGCATTGCAATACGATGCGATTGATTAATTGACTGATTAGAAAAGCATCCTTCCTCCTCCATCATCTTCTTCCCGGTTTCCCTTCATTTCGTTCATGCTTCATGCTATGTGTACCAAGAAAAAAAAGTGACACAAAAATGAAAGTGGCGCCAAAGTCATGTCAAAATCCCCAGTGACTCCTCGCAGAAAAAAAACAAACACGAGAAAAATCACAATTAGAGCCCGTGGATCCAAGACATGCGATGCGCGTATAAAGACGATCAGTATCGCTTGTATTTCTGTGAATAGCGTTAGTTGTCTGTTGTCCCAGTGGCTGAAATAGGGGGATACTAACATCGTCTATCCTCCTCCTATTCTCCGGGTCTAACGTATTGGTAGCGCCCATCAGGGTCTGCCCGATGGCCTTGCTTGAACCGATGAGTGGCCGGAATATGATAGTAGGTGCACGCTTTAGCACAGCCTTAGCAGCTCCCTGGGCATTCTCGCTCTCCATCACCTCTCCAGGCACAGCAATGATAGCATCCCTTGCTAGGTTGAGGTCCCGCGCCAAGCTTGAGTACGCACCCCTAACACCTTGGATGATGCCGGTGGGTTGGTTAGCATATAGACTGATTTGTTTCGCCTCCCCGGATTCTGCGTCTTCGTCGTCCCAGTCAGCGGGTTCTTGGGCGCCCGGCTGCTTCGTCAGCATTCCTTCTGCGCCCTGGAGAGCATTTTGTGTGCCGATCGCTAACTTTGCACCTAGCTTGACAAGCTCAGTGCCCGTGTTTTTGGCAAATGCGGCAGCACCTTTGCTTATGCTGCGCACAATTCGCCCATCTTTCTTATATTCCCTGATGGGTATTTCGACAAGATCCTTGAAGCCGCTGCCCACATTGACAAGTGAGCGCACGGGGGCGAGACCAGCAAGAACGCCAGGTAGTTGGTTCCGCTTTACATCAGGCATCCATGTATCATTGAGCGTTTGTCCCAGCCTATCAAATCCACACGCTCCATACACAATGGTACGCCGTAAAACCATGCGAGCCTGGTCTAACACGACGAAGTTCATGAATTCGGTAGTATGACCTGACCGAAGCCCAGCGTAGTCAACTCGTTTCGGCTTGAAATCAAGGGTCACAGGTATAGCGCTGACGTCAGCCCTTTGTATGAAAGGTATATCGCTAGGCGAGGCATGAATGGGCTTTGAGTCGTCTTTGAACTCGAAGAATCGAGTGATGAAGTCAAGGGCATCTTGGTCAACGTGCAATCGGAGTGGAAGGACAGTAGCTTTGAGGACAATCTCGGCTGCAGCTAGCTCAGGGAGAGGTTTGACACTAAGGATCTCGAGGTGAACCATACTGGCATCCATTTCTCGCTCGCCTGCGTCCTGGTCATAGGTAGCAAACTTCTTCCACGTCGAAGTTGGAACGTGATCGAATATCACTAAGTCTTTTACGCGGACATCAATCGAGCTTTGTGTTTCACCTGAGCCTGGCGGAAAGGTGATCAAGTCAACATTGATACCTTTCAGTTCAAATGTGATCTTGTGCCGCTTGCTGCGATTGAGCCTTAACCTCTTTTTCGGCCTATATGCACCACCTTGTCGACTCCCCGCCCGACTTGGCGTCGCGGTTAATGCTGTAGTTGCAATGGATTCAGTCTCTGTAGCATTATCGTTAAGCTCTTGGTTGATCGCCTGCGCAAGTTCTCGAGGATCTCGATTAGCAGGGATACCGATGTAGATCGAGTTGAAGAGGAAATCTCCAATGACAGTCTCCTCTTCCACGATTTCCATATCAGTCCCACCGCGGGCGCGATCTTGTTGTGTCTGCCTCTCGACAGCTGTCGTCTCGATATCATGAACGGCTTTCGAGATGACATCACGCGTGTGGTCCCAGTCGTAGCCATCAAAGAGATTCCAGATAAAGTGCACATCACGAACACGAACCGACAGTGGGCTTTTCTGGACCTTCATGTCATTGGATTGATCGTAGGCGTTTTTGGTTGAGTTCCAGCGATGTGCTGTTCCTTCTATAACCGAGCCGGAGCTGAAATAGTTTTCATGTATGACAAGGTCGTCATCTTGATCCAAATCCTCTGGTTGACTGCTGAAGTTTGTCAACAACACACCATCTGTAGTGTCTTGTGCTGTAGTCTTTTCTGACAAAACGGAATCCGCAGGATCCAGATCTTGCTCATGCCCTGGTTTGTCATCGTAGTACTGTGAGTTGACAGCAAGGGAGCCAGAATAATCGGAATCACCGAGTTCCGATAAGCCATCATCTTCGCTGCCGAGTTCATGGGCAAGGAAATCATCCTCAAAATTATAATCTCCTTCTGCTCTACCAAAAGCATCTGCCGAGATAGAGGCAAGGAGATCTTGCATGGGAATAACATTGGTCCTGTACTTGATCTCTTTCTTTGGTGGCGTTGGCGGGGAGAGTCCATTGGCAAGAGCGATGAGAGTCTGAGTCGAGTCCGCACAAGTCTCTAATACAAGAAGATCGTCTCGAAATTCGACATCGATCCATTTCGTATCATTCTCCTGATTAGAGCCAACTTGAACGACCACCTTGGCAGAAGAAATATAGCAAATATCAACAAACCCTTGTTGACAAAGCTCAACTACTTGTAGAGTCGCTGAACTTGAGGATCTTCGTTTTGATGATGCGACAGGGCTTTTCGAATCCTTCACAGAAATGTCATCAATTAATAGTACAGATGCTTTGTGAAAATGCCCGAGGATATTTGCGTCATCTCCCTTGGAGAGAGAAATCTCGAGATGAGCATTCGTTAATGCAAGGATCATCTTTGAGGGTAATTTGAGTGGGTTTAGACCAAGGAGGCAATCGCGAAGAATGATGTCAACTTTGGTGGGCTTCCCCTTGTTCTGCTCAGTCGCTACAGGAGTTGTTGCGGGCTTTCCAGTAATCGCTGCATGTGCTTGATCTCCCAAGTTAGCGACCGACGCAGCAAGAGATGCTTCAAAGTCCTGGGGTGTGGCGTCCTCTCCCAGGTCTAGCAAATCCATGAGGGTAGAGACGCGATACTCAACATCCAGATAATGCATTCTCAATCTGATAATTGGTTCCATTTCGTCGCCAATCATCCTCATCGTGACTACAGGGCCATGATCTCCTTTACCAGAAGGCGGAATAGACGATATCAACTGTTCGTTATGATTGCGTAGGAGAGATACCTTGCCCAGTCCCAGAGCCAGTAATGATGGCATTGTAATGTGCCCAAGCTCGAGATCTTTGAAAGACGATTGCATGATGCCTATCTTCCCAGTAGGAGTGATTGCAGCGTCTATATTACGAACGAGTGCCAAAGTCAGAAGCCCGGGCCGGTCATCCTCGGGCAAGTATTTGGCTACAGTCGATAAACGCGCAAAATCCTCGCCCAGAGTAGACAGTACCTCAAGCTGCTCGACCTTCTCAACGTTGATGTCTATATCATCGATATTGACGCGCAAGACAGAACCCTTTTTCCGTTGGCGCAGAAGTGTATCGACCATGATTTCATCATCTCCTTGATCAAACTTGTGCTTGGACGGAATAATAAGTTCTAGGAGACGTTCTAGGTCCTTATCCTTTGGCGTATTCAAGAACTCGATCCGCGTGTTTGTGATCATAGCATGTACTGGTGGATCCCCTGATGACTGTCTGATATAAGGACCCGTAAGCTGAATTTTGGAGATGCCGACCCCAAGGCCCTCTTCTCGACTGACGAGCTTGACGGCACTAGTGTCTAGTGAGACGCTGCAGTCTTTCCCAAGGAGATCAAAGCGAACCCCCCCAAGTCTCATATTGATTTTATTTTCAGAGCTTGCCGAAATATCATCTGGGCGTATGGGAGCGTCGAACCTGACCCCTCGGGGTTTTGGTGATGATTTAGGCGGGGTTTGCACGGTAGGGAGACTGTTCACACTGATGGAGTTGTTTAGATTGAGGAAACCACTCAACCCGCCAAACCAGGTGAATGTTTCATCAAGCCTGGGAAGATCAAGCTTGACGTGCAAAGGAAGTGTCTTAACTTCACATCTTGTTGAGTCTTGTGACTGAACAACGGTCAGTGAGATATCCGAGCCCGAAGATGGGAACGCGTCCCTAACAGAAGCACGCATCTGTATGCGTTGATCAAATGAGATGATGTCATCATTGGCATATCCGAAGTGGAATTTTCCGACGTTGACTGAAGTAGTAGTTGAGAGCTGAGATTGAGAGACATTCACTACTAAATTTTCAAGTGTCGTTGTGAGAAGAGCATCCACATCGAAAGGAGTTGATCGTGCGCCAAGCATTCGCTCGGGAGTATCTGCTACGCCGGATAATATGTCTAAAAAGTGAACAGAGAATTTTTCGACAATTAGCTTGATATGAGGCAGGGGAGATGACGAGGTTTCCGTTTTCGCTTTCGCCTGGTTGCTTGGCTCCTTCAGCGCCCCTAGAATGCGTGACACGACGGTGGTAATTAAGAACGCCGTAGGAAGATCGAATTGGATCTCTAATGGGGACAATGTAATTTCGATGGATTCATCGGTTGAAATGTGATGGTCATGTGTTTCCCGAGATGGCGGAGAGGTGTCTCGTACAGAAGAAATAGAGTGAGCTACGGATCTGTGTATTGAAAACGCACCGGGGACATTGCCCATAACGGAACGATCTAAAGAGCCTTGGAATCTTGCTCGACTCTCGCCCGAAACCAATGCCGAACTTTCAGTGGAGGAAAATTTGGAAGGAACCCAAAGATGTAATGACTTTGATGAAATTAGCTCCTTGACTAGCCGCGTTGGTCCCTTTGGCGTGGCGCTCTCCTCGGCCATAGGCTCTCCTGCCAGGGCGTCTTGAATTTCCGGTGATGATGTGACATGGATCTCGGTGTTTTGGGGGCAATGATGAAATGATGACTCAGACATATGCACAGCTTCGTGAAGGTTGTCCACGCGTGCTTCCGAGCCTCGAGCGGAATGTCCTCTTTCTGTAGCAAGGCTGCGTTGTTGAGCAAGGGCATTATTTGTGAGAGCTGATGTGTCTAAAGGACGCCTGTTGTTCGAGGGAGGACTGTCCGCGCAAGAAGAGTCGCCGTCCCATGCACCTGGCATGGCCTGGCGAATATGAGACGACTCTGCATGTGAAAACGCGCTCATATACATGCTCTCTGCTTCTTCGTGGCTAAAAAGGTGAGATTGCGCTAGATTCTGACTTGCGGACGGGGATGGTTCGCTACTCTGGCTAGATGATACATTTGATCCTGCATCATCTTGTATGGGATCAGCGGAGGCTGCTCCCCAGCGCCCTAACTGTTCAAGCAAATGTTCAGATCGCGCAGATGGCTCTGGTAGGTCGGCCCATGGATCTCCCCGAGTTGCCATTGTCGACTGTGCTGGGCGAAGTGCCGGCGTTATTCTCGGTGGGCTGTCTAAGAGATTTCGGGATGCAGAAGCTCGTGGTGTCGATGGAGTAGACGGGATTTCATCATCATCATTTGCGCTATCGCTCGAGTTCCCAAGGTCATACGGTATGTTAAAGGCATCCTCACTATCCATGAGGGGGTGGTGATGGCTATCATCAAGATCCGTGGAATCAGCCAAGTAATCATTCAGCGGCGTGGGCGTCGGTGGCGTGGTGGGTTCTCTAGATAACGGTCGATGGCTCGTCGCAACAGGTGAGACTGCCCCGACAGAGGGCGGCATAGACGAAGTCCTAGAAAGTGTGGAGAATACGTCGGCCTCGGATATGAGAGATGCCCTGATTTTGTTGAGTTCTACGAACCGCTTTCCTTCCTTGTGAGTAGGCGCAGCGGTTGTAGGAGAACCACTTCCCCCAACTTGGGGGCTCGATGTGACACCCTCGGCATTGATCTCGTCTATGGCCAGTTGAAATGTAACTCTCTCGTTTGTCAACGAATTAGGCTCGATCGGAACTTCGACGTCGATGTGGCAAGTTACCCGTTTGATCGCAAATTCGAGTCGGTCGACTATGCCCTGAATGAAATCTGCGAGAAAGGCAGGTAGTGACAAGGGCTGTCCTGTTCCAAGGCCATAGTCATCCTCGCTACCATCGTCGCTACTTGCGACTGATGCAGCCAGATCTTGGGTTTCAGCATTCAGCGCAGCCTGAAGCTCCTCCTTCTCCTTACGAGGCTGGGTTTCCAGAAATGACTGTGCCAAATCAATAGCATGCGGGAGGACTTCATCTTTGGAAGCCGGCGTGGACCTGCGGCTATCCTTCCGTTTAGATGTTCCTTTCCGCCCGGCCTTCAACTCTTCAGGCGGTACGATCCTGAGCTTTATGTCCACCCCGTCGACTTCGATGTGTATGGGGTTCGAGTATATGGCGGCGGGGATGGTCGCACGCAGCGCTAGGACTTTGGCTTTCTGTATCTCGATAGCCGGGGGCAGTTGCAGCAGTTTTTCCAGTTTCTATTAGCAGAACCTCGGTTAGCATTTCGTTGGCAAGCCAGGCAAACGGCGGTGCGTTGCAGAGAGGGGTGATGGGTTCCTAACATACATCGATCTTGAGGCCAACATCTTGCCATGTTATTTGGCTAGCCTGTCCCCAAGCGACGTCTATCTTGTCGAGATCTAACGCATCGGTCTCGAAATAGTCGAGTTTAAACAAGACATATCGAAGTAACCGCTTGGGCATGCTCGACGTCCAAAAGGACTGAAATAAAGCCGCCATGGCAGGCGGTGTTGAACGAGGGCGAAACCACAGAAGCAAAGGTGTCGAAGAGACGTGAAGGGAAAATACAGGGCGAGAGGACAACCGGTTGGAGGTCAGATAGGCGTCACTTTCACGAGCAGCGGCGCGTGAACCGCGTGTGGGGGAACATAGGCTGCTTGATCACGATACCCCAAGATTTGGGATGCGGGGAGACGTGCATATCGGTCTAAGCCAGCAGGCGGTTAGGATAGGAGGAGGGACGGCAACGTGTCATAGGTAAGGGGGAAATAAAAAGAGGACAGGAAGAGGAAGAAGAAGACGACGTTGAGATAGAGCAAGACGAAAGTAAGATAGATACAAAGGGTAGATAAGTAGATGAGGTAGAGAATAGGTACCAACCAACCAAACCTAAAGATGTTAAGGTTGGGGTGAATGAGAAGGTCCCTAACCGGGCAGACGGTTACAGTGAAGCGGGCGGCAACGGTGGATACTTAGGTAGCGTAGGCAGGGGATGACTGCGCTGGCTGGCGGAGTCGCATGCCCCGATGACGAACTACGCCTTAGCAGCTGATGAGGGAAGGGCCCCCCTCGGCACTGTCCTTTTGCCCCGTTTTTTGTCCGTTGCAAAGCCAAGACTTAGGTACCTAATAGGGGGTTGTTCAGAGGGAAACGGAGCGGCTGTCGATTTCTGACACGGAGAAGCATGGCCAGGACTAGCAAGTCCCTTTTTCCCATTTAAGGATGGGGGATGGATCGAAATGATAAGTAAGGTCGGATTCAATGGCCATGAGGACCAGTCCGGCTCACTTCGGAAAGCTTAGGTAGATGTCAGATGTCACCCCTCCATATCATCGGTCACGCTGCGTCCTATCGATACGTTGAGAGGCGTTGATCCACTGTCCAGTGCACTACGAACCCCACTAAGTGTAGGTACTAGCAGGGAGGCAGGTGGGCTTAAGGGTCCGTCCAAGCCTTGAATCTTCACTTAAATGTTCAGCTACTTCATATGAGAGGGATGAATATCTAGACATATGAATCAATATGAGATGTGATAAGATCCAAGTCCCGGATGCTTTGGAACGTGTAAGTAAACACAGTTTTATCACGAGCCTCACCGGTATAGAGGAGATTATATCCTAGATTCGTTCATAGATTCATCCCTATTGCCTCAATCAATCAAGCCACTAACCAAGATATCAAGATACCAACATCCTCTATCCCCTCATATCCCTTCTTCCAACCCCCCCCCCAAATATGAAGCTCATATTCTAAACACCTATATAGATAAGTACCTAGGCAGTAGTAGTCAAGTGAGTAACTTCACTAACCCCCTCTCATCTACGCAACCTTCCCCTCAACCGTCCGTCCATATGCCAGCGCAATCCTCTTCCCAACAGACTCCCCACTCCAATACGCACCCGTAACAGTCCCCAGCGCCACAAAAGGCGAAGTATGCTCACCAGCAAACCAAAGCCCACGATCCGGCACTCCCTCCCTCATAGTCTTAATATCCCTATCACCCTCCTCGAGTCCGACCTGGAAATTACTATAACTGCCATTCCCCGCGAGATCATCATTCAACCACTCCGTCGCATAGCATCCCACGGGCCGACAATCCGGGGAATCCTCGTTATACCGCGGCAGACGCGAGTAATACGGCTTAAACCATTCGTACAGGAAGGCGTCTTTTTTCTCTTTGGAAGAAAGCTTGTGGACTTCGCCGGTTAGATACTTCGATTGGTCGCCGTACGTGTAGAACAAGAGCGTGGGGTGCGAGTCGGCAGGCGTGAACGAGGCGAGTTCCACGGCCTCCTGGTTCCACCGGTGCGGGTTCGAGTCCAGCGCGTAATTCGGCGCGAGGAGCTGGATGAAGCCCTGCGTGTCGCCTTCCTCGGTGTTGTTGTTGTTGTTGTTGTTGTTGTCAGGGGCGCCGCCAGAATGCCTTGTCGAAGCTGATGTAGACCTTTTCGAGACATCCATAGCCGATATTCCGGATGGCCTGCGCCAACCGTGCGGGAAGTGCCGGGCTGAAGGTATCGGGATGCTGCTTCAGCCAGCCGAGGGGTGCGGTGAACACGACCTCATCGAATTCTAGTGTCTCGCCGGACTCGGTCTGCACGATGAGGCTTTCGCAGAGTTCGTCGTCGCCGGTATGGACTTTGTTGACAATTGTCTTATACTTGAATGTCGCTCGTTCAACGGCGGGTTTGGCGACAGCTGCGAGGATTTTCCGATATGTGTCCGAGCAGAACAAGTTTTCTAGTATGCTGAATCAGTGACACCCAATCTTTGTAGCGTAGACCCAAGGGGGACATTACCGCCATCTATACACTCTTCCAGCCAGAAATACTTGAGGCTCTGACTGAAGACTGTAATACCATGATATCAGTGATTCCCGTCCCTAACGTGATTCATTGGCCCCTAGATGTCTGAAAAAGGCAGGGCCTTCGAAGACTTTGTATCTTTCAATGGCCACAATGGCGGTTGTTGTCACTCACCATGGTTTCCAACATAAGCACCCCATGACTCAGCTATCTGAGACATAATCTTTCGCTTCTTCTCCCAATCTGGCGAGTTTTCCGGTATCTTTCGGGCCAGTTCTCTGTTGAAGAAATCGAGGAGACTCTCGTCTGGGCTGATGGTAGCAGTATTTCTATTACTGTAAGTGAAAGCAGCCCCTATTATTTCCCACATCATGTCCGAGTAGACTTCAGCTTCAAGCGGTGGTAGAATCTTGCCAGTCTCATCGACAACGGTTGTTTTGGCAGTCCACGAGCCCGTAAGCGTATTGGTGCTCTGGGCCAGTTCCATGATCGGATTATTATTCGTTCCATGAATCCAATTCGGACCGGCGCTGTTATGACGGATAACTATTTAGCTTGGCTTATCGTGCATATCAAGGCTCTTAGTGGGCTTGATTGATATGAAAATCACATATAACTCCAGAGGACTCTGGAGTTGCAGAGTGACAAGGTAGGGGGATATGCACGTACTCGACAAGATGTCCGGGTGTAAGGGAAACTTGGTGGACACGGCCACCGAGTCGGTTCCGACCTTCGATCATCGTCACTTCAAAGCCGTATCCCAGGAGGACGTCGGCACAACGGAGCCCGGAGAGCCCCGCGCCAACGATACCGACCCTGGGCGGGCGGCCGAGGATTTGCGCACGGCGCTAGTGAAGATGTGAGTCTGATGCTGCGAAAGCTGAGGAGAACTCATCTGAGCAGCGACTCCTAGGAGGGCTGGGCAAGATCGGGCCCATGTTCAGCAGCCGCAAACCAGTGCTCCAACAACGCTCCCACAAGTTGAAGCTTTTTCGAGCTTTCTGTCTGTGGAATGTACCTTGCCGATCTTGGCCGCCATGTCAACGGTACCCGAGATGTCTTCTTGAAGGCCTTGAAGGAGCTTTTGGACGATAGCAAAGTGGCGATACGCACTCAAGTCCTTCCAAATTCGGGAATTGCTTCGCTCTGCGGCACTAGTGAATGAAACGGGATGAGCATCCATAGTTACTGGGGTGTTTGTTGTCACTTGTCGTGAGATGATAGTGGTTCGATTGATAAAGAACAGCTAAGGGCAGAGGCACAGATAGTTAAGAATAGAGTGTAGAGGGATGTAATATGAGGTTAATAGTTCTATCCTTTGAAGGTGAAATACACGGCAGTGGATGATGAGTCAATATGAATATGGTACGAAAGGAGGCTTGAGGGCTCGTTTTGGGTGAAGTTGGTTGGGCTTGGTTGAGCTTGGTCAAGAGAACATTCACATCGTGACAGAGCTCAAAACACGGCGTCCGCAGTCCAGTGTATATATAACCAAGAAGTATTAAGGACCTGGTGCAGACTTGGCTCCTCGATTTTCGTAACCTTAATTGCCTAATTGGCAAGCTACGGCCGTTGCAGATAAGAAGATGGAGGGTATCGGATTAACAGGCTAGGTAGAGACATAGGCATGGCAAGTCTGGGCATAGTCCCACTCGGGGGTGCGGGACAAGCACGAGGAGAAGAGCCGCACGTGGGTTGGACGCTTCTTTCTTGTTCGTCCATTAGATAGAAGCGCGATTTCCTCTCATCTAATCGGGTTTGTCTCAAGAAGGCGGGCCGAATCGACGAGGATCGAGTGCATGTGTGAGGCTCTCGCAAGATGGAGCAATGAGTGGACGACTTCATGTCTTACACAAGGCCATCTCCATGAGGCACAGAGATGTAACCCCCACTCAGGGTGTGTTGAAGTGTAATTTGTGATAGATGCTTATTGCAGGGGCCTAGAAAATGACAAGAAAAGTGTCAACCTACCATAGATGAGAGCACAGCCGTGTCACTGCCTTCGTCATGTATTCTCCTTTATTCGAGCCAGTCGGAATTGACAACAACGAGGATAGATAGTCGGCGTCACTTTAACATCACAAGGTGCTCTCTCATGGAAAATGCCTCAACTGGTGTGATATGAGAGCTGACCAGGCCGTCGGAGCCTTCCGGATTCCGATAGCAGGGTTAGCGGGACAACCTACATTAACAGATGTGTAAGTAAGGGCGTGTGTTGGTGATGCGACGGTATCTTGATGTTGTTTCGAGCCAGTCCGGTTACACGAGGTGATATGCTTGCCAGCCAGTTGGGTCTACATGCAGATTGGCGATTCTTCAGGGTTGTGGCGAGATTTATGCCTCATATATACTAGGTATACACCTCTGATCCAGCCTCTTTGATCGTCACAGATGGCGGGTGATATGCGTATAACTTACTTTCGAAGTCTTGGACACCAACCAATTGTTGTTACACTTCTATAGCCAATAGGAGCCCTTGACTTGTGGAGCAATGCTACAGTGTCGCAAAGCTCGGCTGAAGAAATGATTGGCCAAACTTCTAAGTACCTGTGTTTGAGTAAGCGGACTTTTAGAGGCATTAGAGGACGGGTTGATTGCCTGATTATTTGAATACTGCAACGAGGCACAAGTATGAGGGGCACTCCAGCTTCAGACGGGGAACCCCACACCTTATCTAATCTACCTACTACTAGGTAGGTAATCCCACCTGCAGCTGTCCTGGTGATACCAACACAGTAGAGGCGCCTTATCAATACCGTACTATGCACTGTCCTTGTATACCTACTGCGAGCGAAGCCATCTACTGTGAGCAAGCATCATTCAATTACCAGACTACTGAGTGTTTTCTATGACATGTAGCCCAACGTGTTTACCTACGTTGTCATGGTCAGTTCATCGATTACTCAACATACTTTTTAAGTACTATATTATAGCACAAATTCTTTGCCCTTTCTCCAAGCAAGAGTCCCACACAATCAGGAGGAATACTCTAGCCACACGATCCGTTACTTCGAGTCCGTTCTTACAAGTCGTCTGTACACCAGTCTATTCATTCCTCCTTATGGATCTTATTGGGAACTTGAACAGTAGTTGTGTATTTGTAAGCGACCATGATCACTCTTACGACCTCTTCTGTCCCACCTAGGTAGGTAGTATCAGAGCTTTGCAGACAGACCTACGTATGTGCAGATGCATACATAGCCTACCACTCACATACTTACTCAGTATTTCTATGCTCTGATCTGTTGCAGTCAATTGTTATGTACATACGGATCTGACCATTCCAAACACCTCGGCACCGTTCCTATTCGCGCCAGTGTACAGAGTAAAGTCCGGGATCCACCACTGACCAGATACCCCAGATCTCACGAGAGTTGTTCCAAGACACTGACTAACGCAGTCCATCCTAGCTCGCCGTCTTGCTCCAAGGGTCCTGTCGACTTGAATCAGCTTGGACGCCAATCACGAGTCGCTCATATGCAATCCGCAAGCATGGCGGTGGGGCTCGGCGTTCCTGAGCCGAGGCTCGCGGTCTGCTCGCGGCTACTGAAGGGGGATATCAAAGGTACTTCTCTCGCAGGGCGCTCTGTAGTGAGAGAGACAAGTGCCTACCTATTCTGCTGCAGACAGGGAATGTCCTTTGAACGGATTCCCTATCACTAATACATGTACACACTGTATAGGTGAGATACCGAGGGACAAGCCCTTCTTACACCTTTTCTTTTTCCTTGCAATTGCTTCAATTCCATTCCTCTCTCTCTTCCTTTAGCATATCCTTTCTCCTTCCTCATTTTCTATTTCCATCCTTTGTTCTTGAGCCAGTGTAGTAGTTGTCGATTGAACTCTCCCACAATGGCGGCCAAGACATTCACGCGCGACGAGGTCGCCAAGCACAATACGGAAGACTCGGTCTGGTTCATCGTCGACAGCAAAGTCTACGATGTCACCGACTTCCTCGACGCCCACCCCGGCGGCGAGTTCGTCCTCCGCCAGGTCGCCGGCACCGACGCCACTGCCGCCTTCTACAACCTGCACCGTCACGAGGTCCTCGCCAAGTACGACAAGGACCTGTGCATCGGTACCGTCGAGGGCGAGAAGCCCAGTGTCGCGACCCCGCAGCCCGGCGACCTCTCCCTCGTGCCCTACGCCGAGCCCCTCTGGCTCACCCCTGCCTTCAAGTCCCCTTACTTCAAAGAGAGCCACCGGACGCTGCAGCTCGCGATGCGCGTCTTCACCGACAAGTACATCACCCCTGAGGCCCAGGCACGCGAGGTCGACGGCAAGTACATCAGCCAAGAGCTCGTGGACCGGATGTCGGCCACCGGCCTCTTGCACATGCGGTTAGGTCCCGGGAAGCACCTGCATGGCATGAACCTCCTCGACGGCGCCGTCAAGGGCGAGGAATTTGACTACTTTCACGACATGATCATCTGCCAAGAGGGCGCGCGCTCCAACGCCCGCGGCTTCCAGGATGGGCAGCTCGCCGGCATGGTCATCGGCCTGCCGTGCGTGATGAACTATATGAAGGACGAGAAGCGCAAGAAGGAGCTCATGGACGAGATCTTCAGCGGGAAGAAGTACATGTGCCTCGCCATCACCGAGGCATTCGCGGGTTCGGACGTCGCGGGCCTGCGCACGACGGCCACCAAGACCCCTGATGGCAAGCACTACATCGTCAACGGCACCAAGAAGTGGATCACCAACGGCGTGTACTCGGACTACTTCATCACGGGCGTGCGGACGGAGAAGGGGTTGAGCGTGCTCATCATCCCGCGCGGCGAGGGCGTCGAGACAAAGCCCATCAAGACCTCGTACTCCCCCGCCGCAGGAACCGCGTATATCACCTTTGACAACGTTAAAGTCCCCGTCGAGAACCTCCTGGGCGAGGAGAACAAGGGTATCTACGTCATCCTCAGCAACTTCAACCACGAGCGGTGGAGCATGGCCTGCACCTCGGTCCGCATGTCGAGGACCGTGGTAGAAGAGTGTCTGAAGTGGGCGCACCAGCGCATAGTCTTTGGCAAGCGCTTGATAGATCAGCCCGTGATCCGACAAAAGTAAGTCCCTTTTGCCTCCTTTCCCTTTCCCTTTCCCTTTTCCTGTCCATCCCTCGTAACAACCAGTATTCTCCGCCCTCTCAGTACCCACAACTAACCACCCCTCTCCCCTCTTCCAGACTCGCGAAAATGATAGCCCTAGTAGAAGCAAACCAAGCCTGGCTCGAGCAGATAACCTACCAGATGTGCAATATGCCCTACAAGGAGCAGTCCAAGCACCTCGGCGGTCCCATCGGCCTGCTCAAGATGTCCATCACCCGCGCCGCGCACGAGATCGCCGACGAGTCCGTCCAGATCTTCGGCGGCCGCGGCCTCACGCAGTCCGGCATGGGCCGCGTCATCGAGATGTTCCACCGCACCTACAAGTTCGACGCCATATTGGGTGGTGCCGAAGAAGTCCTCGGGGATCTCGGAGTTCGTCAGGCCATGGCTAAGATGCCCAAGAACGCTAAGCTATAAACGAAATTGCGATGAGGCGAGGTAGAATGGATGAAGGCGAGAATAAGTAAAACATTTAAGAGGAAATAGTGTACAGTATACCCAAACCTACCTCTATGGTTAGCATGCATGAGAGGCATTTTCGCACCATTTTGAACAAACAGCATAGGCGTTTTTGCATAGCATATATAGGAATTTGAACAAGATACACTGCCACACCACAGAGCCACACCACAGAGCCACACCACAGACAAAATAACCTAGATTTAGGCAGTCAGTAGCAAGGTGGCATATTAGCATGAATTGCGATATAACTAAACTACCTATAATCAGCCGCGGGTGAAATCATTGAACCAAACTATCTATACGTATAGCGCGCATGCAATGACTGACCCCTCTATAAGTAAACATCTCCAACTTATCTATATAAACAATTCAATTGGCCAAAACCTCCCAGCCTGTCTTGTACAATCCTCCCCCTAATATCAATGCACAACTGTATTCACCAAGAAGAGAGGAAAGGAAAGGAGAGTTATACCCCAAATTCGAGAGCATACGTGGTGGAGAGTGAAAGCTCCAAAGGTCATGACTAATGTAATAGGGTTCATAGCTGGAATCCCTGCGTTAGTATTTGATGGGTCATGATCTGTCGATTGACCAGAGGCAGATCTGCGTCCCGGATAAGGTCTCTGCGCGGCATTATGGCGAATCGGACTTCCAAGTCTCGGCGGGCTTCGGCGAGAGTTCTGATGATGAAGCTGTTGTTGATGAGTTTGGTGGTGGGGATGATGGTGATGATGGGCAGGGTCTCTGTTACCCGTGGCCGAATCAGCGCCATGTCCGACATCGTTGAAGTATCGCGTTGGGTCGCCGACGGCTGCATGGCTCGACGACTCCCGTTGACGTTTACTCGTGCCGCATTCCTCGCAGACAATCCACACAACTTTCTCAGACGAGCACCGCCCTCGACGTATGGCTGTTCTAGCCACACTATCGGACCTGGAAGTATCCATACCCATTGATGATTGCGACGATATGGATGGAGCCCTGGTTGATCGTCTTCCCGTAGTCGACGGAACTACACTTCCAACAGGTGACCAGCGTTTACTGGGTCTGCGCTCGACGTCCTTGATGGAATTGGAAGTTTTATCGCTCTCGGTGTGTTGGAAAGATGAAGTACTCAGTAAAAGCGATCTCCACTTTCCTTGGCTCGCAGGGTTTACCTCAGTCTCTGGTATTGACCACTTGACAACGCCTTGTTTACCAATGTGGATAAATGGGACAAGTAAGAGACAAAGACCTGAGAATGCGGCCGTCGCGATGAAAGTATGTGTATACGCGAGCTCAGGCTGGGACCAGTCTGCTTTTCCGTCGTAAGATGACCAAATTGAGGTGGTGACTGCGAGGCCTAGTGGAACACCGAGACGACTGGTTGTCTGGAGCAGTGAGGCTCCGATTGAATGGTGTTCCGGCGGCAGAGAGGATAGTATATGGAGCTACAACCTAATTAGTCCTGGTCGGATTCAGTGCGGTATTTTTGACTCTTACCGATCCAACGTTGATGATCCAGTCCATGCCCACAGTACTTAACATGAGGGAAGGGAATACCCAGAACAGGTAGTGACCATCGTGACGGAGGAAAATAAGCAAAATGTTGCTAAGAACAAGTGCCGAGGCGGCGCAGACTAACAGGCCAGTGCCCGGAATTGCATGCATGAACAGGCCCACGAGCGGGCTTAGCAACAATCCAACTAGTGCTTGTGGTAATAGTCTGATGGCCACTTCAAAAGAGTTCAAGTACTCTAGTTGCTGCATGAACATCGAGACCCAAAATAGCTGCGAGTGAAAAGACATTGACGCTACTAGGGTGCAGACGACCACCTATTACTGTTAGACTTCGCCCATGAACTGCGTTGAAAATAACATACCAGTGTCACACTCCAAGTATTCCATATTGAAGGAGGTATCATCGGGCGCTTGGAGACATTCTGCCAGAGTACGAAGCCGCCAAGAAACAGCAATCCGAGTGTTAGAAGAAGGATGACAGTAGGTGTCTTCCATGGTTCCGGGCCCTCGGGTCCAATAGTGAGAGACACAGTGAAGAGCAAGACGCCAGTGATGAGAATGAAAAGACCTGCCCAATCAAACTGCAAGATACTTGTCATCTTCTTTGGGGCGCCTGGCATGACGACCTGTGGTTCATTACAGTCCGTCGCTATGCGAAGCTCTGATTTTTGCAGGATCACTTTGGGTTCAGGGACGGTAGGGACAAGAACCCAAGCGAGAACGGAGATGATGGCGAAAAGACTGCCCAAGGCGATGAAGGGTGCTTTCCAGTTGATCTGAAGAGCAAGCCCCCCGGATCCCAAGCCACCAATGATAGTGGCCGCAGGCGTTCCCATGAGAAAGGATGAGAACACCATGTTCCTTCGGCGAGAGTTCTCTGGGTAAACTAGGCTTAGGATGCCTAGGGCGATGGGGATATTGGCTGCGCAGGCGATGCCAGTCAAGCCTGAGATAACATCTAGGACTATACCGGACTGTGAAAACGAAGTGACGGCAGCTAGAAGAGAGAAAGCGGCCAGACTAGCGACAAGAAGAGTCTTCCGAGGAAGCACGGCGCACGTGTCCGCAATGTGGGCAAAGGGTAGAAGAAAGGCGCCTGTAGTTAGTCTATAAAGTGCGTCGTTAACGAAACCAGGCGAAGATGTCAGCTCAAGTACACGGTACGTACCCAGAACTAGCTGTAGACCAGGCCAACTCGGCCGGGGACATCATGAGTGCTTCGGCAATCGAAGACGTAACGACGACAATGGATCGTTGAAGGAAGACAGGCGTCGCGGCAGCGAGGGCGATCAAGGTAACAAACAGGCATTCGTGAAGGAGATTCCTGAGGCATTCAGGACGACTGCCGGGCGGCAGAGGTGACCGGGCCATGTGTGCGTCGTCGTCAAGACACACGTCATGTAGGTCGTCTGATGCCGATCCCAACGGCGGCTGGGCATACGCCCAGGAGCCTTTGTTGAGAGGCATGTTTGGAAGCTAATCGGGCAATAAAAACGAAGGGCGAGCTAATGAGTGAATTGAGCATGAGACAAGAAGATGAAGCAGATGTAGACTGGGGACGTGGGAAGATGAAGGATTATGTCAGGCATTGGGGGAATGACGGACTCAGATCAAGTACCTACTTTACGAGGATAAGAGCAACCCAAGGAGAAGCGCCTGCTTCCCTTACCCGCGGGAGGGGCCATGCCTGGTCTGTCTAGCAACTACACTTGCTCCTTCCAATCTTCATTTTTATCGTATCGGGATATCATAAGTCGGCAATCTCGTCACAGACTGGCACTTCTCAATCCAAGAGTGTTGTTTATCAACACAGTTATCCCAACGTTCAAGGGGTGTTGGAATAAACGCCATGATGCTCAACAGTAAACTGAGCATCAGAGACTTTGTAGGTAGTTACGGTAATGGCATGGGCGTGGGAGTGGCTAAGCTGCTGTTGGAGTGGTGTACTCATCGATCCGCCCCGTCGCGTTCATATTAAACACCTGTAGCAATCCGTACAGTTTTTCCATGCTGTCGTGATTGCGATTATATCGAGGGGATAGTGTACATGTTAGTTCGAGATATCACCTAATGTTACATCGCCCTTCCGGCGTAATGCTACAAAGAATGCCTCTCTTGATTCCTATGCAGCAAGTCAGCAAGTCGAAGGTATATGAGAATAGAACCCAAGGCAAAGCAAGAAAACATACCTTCCGCGATGCCTCGGGCTTCTCCCGATTGACCCTTTCAAACATCTTCTTCAGCTTTAATTCCAAATCCTTATCCTCTGAGCCCTGGTAAAACTTGCAGACGAAATGGCCTCCCGGTCGAAGTGTGTCGCTCGCAAACTGTAGTGCAGCTAGGCAGAGATCCTACACCACCCCCTTGTTAGGAGATAAATTTGCAATGCTTCAAGCTGGCTATCACTGAGACACGAGACTGACCATGCTGCCCGCGTGGTCGCGGAAACTCATGCCGCTCGTGTTCACCATCCTGTAATAAGGGTTACTCAAAGTGCTGATGGAAAAGCCGTATGTCTGTGACCAGGGTTCTGACATGTCGCTAAGTACCACCTATCGCCGCAGACAGAGAGTTAGTAAACAGACAAGGTCTAGGTGTACACTGGTGATGAGCCCGTACATCGACGAGTTTTCCGTCCTTCAGACTCGCCTCGTGATCCGAAGCGAGAGATTCGGCCCTCTCGGCATCGATGTAGCTGGGCTTTTCGGTGATGACAACTTCTTCTTCGTCTTCGGAAGTTTCAAACTCCTCTCGGTTGGCGGTGGCCCGCGTATGCGCGAACTCGACAAGGTACTGTTTAACCATGTTCTGCACGACGGGCGATAGAAAGTCCCCTTGAATGGTGGACACACCCCTGGGCGGCTGTGCCGGTATGAGGTCAATCCCCACGACACGCCCGTTGGGTTTTGTCCGGTCCACTGCAACCTGTGTATGGATGGATGATCAACAGTGTGCATCTGTGAATAGCGCGATGGGGGACTCTTGCCTGAGACCAGCTTCCGGGCGCATAACCCTGTGATCCGTTCAGTATTTGATATAATGATATTTTCCATGACTTACGAGGTCCACGACTGTCTGTCCCTTTCTAAATAACTTGTATTTGCGATCCATCTGCTCGGTAAATTGACAGTGAGCCGATGCATATGACGGAGGTTTGTTGGAGATAAAGCACCTACTTCAATCAGCTTAAACGCGGCGCGACTCTTCAGACCCCTGACTGTGGCCTCGCGGACGAAGAAATCTTTTCTCTGGCGTTGCACCCATCCTGAATTGGAGGATGACCACCGCACAGAGCTACAGGCGAGTGGGAGACGGTGGTCGAGAACCGGAGCAGCGTGTGTGAAGGAGATCCGAAAGGCCGCAGCAGCAGCGGTCTTCACGAGCCTTCCATAGCGAGGCGCTATATTATTAACCAACACCTGCATAGTACAATTGAGTAAACTAGGCGTTTATTGGCCGCTCCATGCTGCGAGTATTAAGAAGGGTAGACGTGGACGACGTTCCAATGATATGAAAAGCGAAGAAAGTGACGACTCGATTTGGGGCTAAGCCTCGATAAGAGAGGAATATCCATCTATCCGTTACTCGACCTCCAGCGACTAGGGTACCCCAGCGCGAAGTAGACTAATTGCCTGGCTTGGCCCAAAAGGTACTTACAGATAAGGTACCTTCTATGAATCAATTGTTTAGTTCCAACTCCGGCCCGGGCTATAAAAGCGTGATTGTTACGAAGTGAAAGCCTGTGCATTATTGAAATATTGCTGCTAGTCAAGTTTTCCCCCTCTTAGACAGGGCTTGAGTAGGTAGGAAACACTTAACAGTGATGACACGTACTTAGCCCGGGAGGCTCGATTGAACACTTGTTAATGCGCATTAAAGCGCGAGACAAGCACTCAGAGCATTAGATAGATAGCTAGATAGGTTGGGGACGATCGTGACGCAGCCAAGAGTAACAACCACTGAGGTCATTTTTTAGCCTCTTGAATTTTTTAATTTCTGACAGTCTTCATTCGCCAGCGCTGTTTCGCTATTCCTACTACCTATCCACATTTATAACACCTTATTCAAAATTGATGTGATTGAAATTTATATCTATACAATGCCGAAGCTCATCTGCGTCATTGGCGTGACCGGTAACCAAGGAGGCTCCGTCGCCCAGCGATTTCTCAAAGACCCGAACTTCAAAGTGCGGGGGCTTACCCGCGATCCCACGTCCGAAAAGGCGAAACAACTAGCTGCGCAAGGCATCGAGATAGTCCAAGCTGAATTAAACGACGTGCAAAGTCTCAAAGACGCCTTCAAGGGTGCTAATCTGATCTTCAGCGTCACGCAGTACTGGGAGCCCTTCTTCCAGCCCGACTGCAGACAGGAAGCTAAGGCGCAGGGAATATCGTGTCGAAAGTATGCGTACAACGTCGAGTATCAGCAGGGTCGGAATATCGCCGATGCCGCTGCTACGGTGGTTGACTCTCTTGAACCTAATGGGTTTCTGGCTTCAACTTTGAGTCACGCGGGAATAAACAGCAAAGGCGCTCTCAAGGAGGCGTATCACTTCGACTCCAAGGCGGATGTCTTTCCGCGATATGTCGAGGAGAAGTACCCAGCGCTGGCTGCCAAGATGAGCTGTATTCAGACAGGGTGCTTCATGACTAGCTATAAGCTATTGCCGACTTCGTGGTATGCAAAGGTGAGACACCATACATGTTGCTGGGGTCATATACAAACTTATATTTGTGCCACAGCAACCCGATAGTAGTTACCTCATAAGCTTTACAACTAGTCCTGACCGTCCAATCCCTCACCTGGATGTCAACGCTGACACGGGAAACTTCGTCTACGCCGTCGCCCAGCGACCACCCGGTGGGCACTATATGGCTGAAGGAGAGACCTGTAGCTGGAGTGAAGTCGCCCGACAATGGGGTGAGATCACGGGGCAGAAAGCGAGTTACAAGCAGATTACTGAGAAGGAATTGATAGCAATCACCCCTGATGCAGAGTTTGGCAAAGAGGTCAGCGACATGTTCACGTACTGTGATATTGCCGGGTACGATGGTGGATCGGACGTGATGAGGGCAGCAGACTTGAGGAAGGCGAGTCTAGATATACCGTATCCCTTTTACTGATCGCTTGACTAACTACCCCTGCAGACTGGTATTGACTGTCCCATGACCAGTCTGAAGGAATTTATAGAGAAGACAGACTGGAGCCCTGTTCTTGCACAGGAGGATGTCAAGATGAGGAGCTGATTAAGCACGGATTTGGAAGATAACATGTCCTTGGAAGAAAGTACCGACCCCGTATACACACAGCGCAGTAGTGCTGATTCCCGCAGGTTGTTGACCTAGACCCGTATCTATTGGATATGGGAACTCTAGACTGAGTCTATCAATACACAATCGGGAGCCGGTCAGGCGGTAAAATAGGGGCCTGGAAGTCTACCAGACGTCTCTTATTCACAGCCAAGCATACAAAGCACACCGCAGAATGTGATATAGTTACCCTTCCCATACTGGTAGTCATAAAAGCTTGTCTCCGTATGCATGCTTATGGTGCATTTACCGGGATCGCATAGCACTAGCCAACCACGGTGAATGCAAAGCTTGGCGTTAGCGTTGATGACGGGTGTAGACGGGATTCGCGGCGGGTTTGGGGAGCAGGCAACAACATTTGCGCTCAAAGCAAGCGAATGCCGCGCTCGGGTCGCGCGGGGTGACGGAGAGTAAATAAAAATATTAAACTGCTATAAAATAAAACCTCTGCAGCTCTCTTCGATTTTTTGTTGCCTGAAGCAAAATCCTGTCTGTCCTGTATCATATCAAAATTTATAAGTTACGCGACGAACTACTTCCGCATCGATAATCATCAAATTTACTTAAGTGACATCTGACAATATGCGTGAAATCGTAAGTGGCATTGTCCAAAGAATCGATTTTTATTTCGAAATTTCAGCCCTTACCAGTTCCACCGATGATCTATGGACAAGACTTAGCTGATTATTCTCACCTCCAGATACACATTTCGACCGGTCAATGCGTATGCCAGGCTCGCCCCTTCTCGATTATCCACTGCTAATCACAAACTTCCTCAACAGGGAAACCAGGTTGGCGCCTCCTTCTGGTACTTCTTTCCAATCGGTTTCCCCCAAGTTTTACTTCGAACCACTAACGCATGGTGATGATGTAGGCAGACTGTCTCTCACGAGCACGGTCTCGACCACAATGGCAGGTACCAGGGCTCTTCAAGCCTCCAATTAGACCGGATCGGAGTTTATTTCAATGAGGTCAGGAGAACCTGCTTCTACGCCATGTGACCCTGCGTCTGTTAACTTTGCACAGGGTCGAAATGCGAAATACGTGCCCCGAGCAGTCCTGGTAGACTTGGAGCCCGGAACAATGGAGGCCATCCGCAGCGGACAGTTCCGCAACTTGTTCAGCCCGGATAACATGGTTCACGGCCAATCCGGCGCCGGCAACAATTGGGCCAAGGGCCATTATACCGAAGGGGCTGAGCTGGTCGACCAGGTGCTCGATGTCGTGAGACGGGAAGCGGAGGGCTGTGATTGTCTGCAAGGCTTTCAGATCACGCACTCTCTTGGAGGTGGTACGGGATCGGGAATGGGCACGCTGCTCTTGTCGAAGATTCGCGAGGAATTTCCTGATAGGATTATGGCGACTTATTCCGTGATACCATCGCCGAAGGTAATAATGCCCTTTTCACTTCTTTGTTCGCATCTGCACCTACTAATATTACCTCGCTTTGACTTCCCCCCCCCCCCCCTCCCCCCTTTTCTTCCTCTATATGTATATCGGACTATTTGTAGAAGAAACGCCAAAACTCGAGTAATAGACCTCCGACACTGTCGTAGAACCGTACAATGCCACGCTGTCAATCCACCAGCTCGTCGAAAACGCGGACGAAACCTTTGCATCGACAATGAAGCGCTGTACGACATTTGTCAGAGAACTCTCAAGGTTCCCTCGCCCTCGTATGGGGATTTGAACCATCTTGTGTCTACGGTTATGTCGGGTGTTTCAACATCACTGCGATTTCCAGGTCAGCTCAACTCGGACCTGCGTAAACTAGCAGTGAATATGGTGCCATTTCCACGACTGCACTTCTTCATGGTCGGCTATGCGCCGTTGACGAGTCTCATGCCTGGAGCTAAGGCCTTCCGCCACTTGACCGTCCAAGCGTTGACGCAGCAGATGTTTGATCCCAAGAATATGATGGCAGCGTCGGACTTCCGCAACGGGCGTTTCTTGACATGCTCCGCTATGTTGTAAGCTCTTTACACTCTTTACTTCACCTCATCCAGCGCAATCTCATTATTCCTCTCTATTCCTCTCTAGACGCTTCACATGATTCCAGATTCATGCATTATTTCAGCTAACACTATCTGATATGATCGCTACAGTCGCGGCAAGCTTTCTATGAAGGAAGCAGAGCAGCAAATCTACAGCTTGCAGAACCACAACTCCGCATACTTCGTCGACTGGATCCCGAACAATATCCAGACAGCAATGTGCTCCGTGCCAGCCCTCGGCCAGGAGATGTCCGGCACTTTCGTCGGCAATTCAACCGCTCTTCAAGAGATCTTGAAGCGCGTAGGAGAACAGTTCTCCGTCATGTTCCGCCGCAAAGCCTTTCTTCACTGGTATACTGGGGAAGGCATGGACGAGATGGAGTTTACGGAAGCAGAGTCGAATATGAACGACCTCATTAGCGAGTATCAGCAATACCAGGATGCTACTGGCGAAGAGGACTACGAAGAGGAGATGGAACATGAGGACTTCGTCGAAGATGACCAACATGAAGGGTGAAATTTGTCTTCAAGAGGCGGGGCCTGGCTTAGTACAGTAGTTAGAAGTCAGGATTCCAGCTTAGTGTTATATGGGAGACACGTAGATTGCATGGGCTATGGGGTGAGACTAGGATAGACGCCAAGGTTTACAATGCCTGAATGTACGGTACTTTTTACCTGGGGCTTCACACACATGTTGGTACCTACCTTAATCTTTGCTTACTTGACTATCGACAGGATTTCCCTCACAGCACCTTCGATCTTGCATTTACTTCACGTACCTAGCAAAATCAATGTATGAAATCTAGCACAATGGCTAGCACCCTCAGGAAGCAGATCGGTCTTAAGCAGATCGCTCCAGACACTTACACTGTTGGTTGGCATGTCGATTGGACCCTCGGCTCAAGTATGTTTACCATAACCACCCACCACGGTCAATCTACATATAGATCTTGAACCCTTAGAGTGAGCAAGTGGCAAGCGAAAAGCCTAGTCGCTAACACGAAATTCGGTAGCTCTTTTTGGCGGCAGCGTTGCGGCCATGATCCATTATGCTGCCGTCACCCACCTTACCACCGATCCGACACTTGTGAAGCAGAGCCAGCCTGATATCTTGAGTCTTCACATCGAGTTTCTTTGGCTATGTAATCGATGCGAAAGCACGATAACCATAACGCCGCTGAAGATCGGTGCGACTCTATGTACCATCCAATTCAAGCTGTTACAGAAGAACCAAATCAAAGCCATTGCTCTAGCCAACTCGACCAACTTTGGCAAACCACTTGGCCCCACAGCTCCCACAGCTTGGAATCTTCTGCCTCCTCCAAAGCCCATACCGGACTTTCAGAAAGTTCTCACAAGGCAGCCGGAGTAGCACTGGCTTCCGGCTCACCTTTCAGGAGAAATCATTCCTGTAACAAAACACTTGATAATATTAAATCCTCGAGGAGGGTTTCCTGTAGACGGTATTTGCGATGGCTGGTACGGCTTCAGAAAGGACGAGGGCCATGCCGACGACGAAATGGATGCTACTTATCTAGCGATGATGACGGACGTCATTCCGTCCATGTCTGATACGCTGTTGCATAACGAGGGGCTGTACGACGCGCATGCTTTCTATCAAAAGATGGAAGCTTGGGCAAAAGACCACCCCGGTATCCCCGTTGAAGTTGTTAACTCAGTCGCCCAGGCGCTAGAAGCATCAATGTATAACAACACCGTCACTTTAGATTTGAAGTTCAAACGGAGGCCTCCGGATGGACTCCGCTGGTTATTCACAAGGGTTGCGACGAAAATGCTACGCGAAGGCAGGATGGATCTCGATATCACAATCTGTGATGACAAGATGGAACTCATTTGTGCAGCACGTCAGCTCATTGCTGTGCTTGAAGCACAGAGAAAGTTTCGACCTGAAACTCCAAAGGCGGCACTATAGATAGCATGTATTTCATCTCGATAATTAATTTCATTCACTGATACTTCAAAACTATGTCGTGGTTGTTTTTGTGAGCGCCTAGTGTATAACAAGGGGCCGGATTCGGGGCTTGGAAATAGCTTCAGATTACAATAATCTGCTATGGCTTGCATAGGTCCTTGAAGGTCCGATTGGATCGCCTCTGGCCTTGAAGGCTGGCTTGAGTCTCTATATGTAATTACAAGTGCCCTCGGTGTTCCTAACCTCCGATCTCCGTGCAGGTGTCACAAATAAGCGAGGGCTGAATAGCTTCAGTTTCGTAACCTCGAGACACGCACAATACGAGGGCGTGCGGCCGAAGGCGTACACCGAAGGTGTAGCCCGAATAACGCATATGACAGCGTATAAGTGTTCAGCGTATTCAGCGTGGCCGGTTGTGAAAGACTTAAGCAGAAGAGCACGCCACATGGCAAAGCCACCACGGAGACGGATGGTGGGCAAATGACGTCTTCCAGCAGCAATGCTGCCAAATAATCTCTAAGAGGCGACAACTTGGAAAGACTGGTGGGGGAGAGTAAGGGGAATGCGAGAGCACAAAGGGGAGTGGGGAGAAGTATCGTCAGCCTTTGCAGTAGTACAAGCACGGTGAATCGACTGTCAACCCCTTGAATCACCTAGTTCAAGGACGGTGGGCTTCGTTTGTCAACAAGATATCAGTGGTATAAAGCGTAAATATCATTCATGTAATTTTCCAGCTAACATCATGCTCTAGCGTAGATTAGTCACGTCTGCAAAATGATTCCAACCTGTGTTATTGCCTTGTGTCTTAGATAGCGCAATGAACCGTGTCGAATCAGACCAGGTTGCACGTGCTACACCTTCACACCTTCACACCTTCGTATCTGCTTGATTCAGGCTCACATCTGCGGTGCATGCCGTCAATATAGGACCTATTCTTTGGGGCTATTCAGCCCTCGCTAATGTGAAACATACTGACGGATCTAGGGGGTTAGGAACCTCCGAAGCCTTGTATATAAACTCATGGCTAATCATGAGGGTAAAAGCAATCCAAGTTGATCGCAAGGACCCCTTAGCAGCCATAGTAGATCATTGTAATCTGAAGAGCTTCCAAGCCCTTGATCAGCCTTTGTTATATTATCGCTAAAGGGAAACTTGGACAAGTGAGGCCTTTAACCGTATAAGCCCGATCTCGTACCCTCAGCAGCATGATTGCTGCCCGTGTAGAAATGTCAAGATTCTGGAATGGTATGGTGATTGGGCTGGGTTGTGTCGACACAGCAGACTAACAGTATAAAATGCAATGTAGGCAACTCGGCCAAATATCATGCGATACGGACTAACAGCATGTGGTCAACGTGATGTATAGCGAAGGGCCACGATGATAAAGAGCTATTATCTTGTTTTATGTTGACCAGTGCTGGATTTTCATTAATTAACCTTTTCGAATAGATGCTCAGTCATTGCAGCCCACGCTCTCAAATGATTGCATTAGTGCCTTTCGAACCTCTCTTAGGATGAGAAGGTAATGAGCATCTTTATGTCGCTGTTTGGCCTACTGAAGAAACAAGGGCTCTATAAGGACATAGTCTAGGACCATGGTGTCTCTAATACGTTTGAGAAACAATTTGGCTAGGTGATCTGGGTAATTATGCACCTGAGGCCTTCTGAACATCGAATTAAGATTGATAATCTCGTAAGATCGTACCGCGGACCATCAAATACTCTCCATTGTCTGCTCCTCATATTAAACGTTGTGAGCAATTATCTCCGCGCCTGTGACACGGGAGACCTGCTCGATCATGGTAGGAAATTCTTACACCATCATGGTTCCGGTATTTGAGGAAATATTTCTTTGAGCTCAGCACATTGACGAACAAATGTGATATCAACGTTCGCGATGGCAACCCACGTGATGTCATTTATGTCCTTTCTACAGTCACCAGGAGCAGCCCCTTCTCAGATGGGATACACACTTATCTAGCTGCGACTTGGTCCATCATGAGAGGCGATATGATTGCCGAGACAGCTGATTGATCTTCGATTTTCAGTGAGCCATTCTAAGGCATGGATAGGTACGTAAACAGCCCACTACCAGGCTTAGTTCACAGGACGACTGAGAGTGACATAGTTTGTCTCCTCATAACATGATAGTGTAGCCTGATACGTTGGTGCCACTACATCTACATGATCTATTAGCCATAGGCTATCTTTAGCGTGAGAATTCTCCCTACTGATGTGAAGTTACCAACTCCAACACGCGCCTGGCAAGGTTTATCGTCACGGAACGATCTCAGGAGTGCCGTACTAAGCTGTTGCGCCATCGGACAAAAGGTAGGAGGAGGCTATCAGGTTGAGATCATGTTCGCCTGCACGCACTAATTATATTGGACTGTGACATTTATGGCGGTATGATCGGCAGCAAATTGGTTTCGAGAAATCTGGTCCAGGGCGCCGATGCAGGCGAGGTAACGCATCAGACAATTTGCCCGTAAGAGTAAGGAACACGTCGTGACCATAATGAGAAAACACCTATGCATACGAAAAAGCGTGGTGTCTGCTCCCATTCTTTCTACGATCGTCTCTAGTGTGATACCTGACTTACACTCGGTAAACCTTCTGAACAGCCCTAGGTCGAGACCGACTTTGACAACTGCTGATGTTGTATCCTAAGGGCGCTGATCAGGGGCTGAATACTATTGTCTACAAACGCAATATTACACAACGTGCGAACGGTTAGAAAGTATATCTTGTATTTACAAGCGAGAGAGTACGTAGTTTCTGGAAGTTTGTGCCTGAACCTTCTCCTCACATCGCCATGAGCGGTTAACACCAACTCTTCGTTGTGAAAGGTAGAGGCCTCTATTCTATTGATTGAGTCGTTTAATAACTATAAAACCAAGTTAATGATTCAAGCAAAGTGTCAGTCATAATTGATGCCGGCAGAGCAAAGTCTGATTAGGAAGCTGCGACGAAACTAAGCAAGGCCAAGGGATAGCTAGCACCCGTTACAGACAAAAGGCCTAGCACCTCAGGCCGCTCGATTACTTAGAAGTAAAATACCAAAGGATAGGATTTATTGCTAGATGACGGAATGATATTCTTATATGAGGCATATTGGCAAGACCAGGTTGCAGGTGAGGATGTAATTTAACGTACGTTGTTGCGCGAAGGTCGCAACCCTGCTCACAGCTATGTCATTAGCTATATAGAGGATTCCTCTATCTCTCCGTAACATACGACGACATCTAGAACGAAGGCGCCTTAAGCTAGATGAACTATAGATCTTGAGTGAATGAGAAACCCCCCCTCGCTTATGCACCAGCTTAGTGCTCGTCCAACTTAGAAGTGAAGACATTTCCAGCGTAGTTGTCTGGTCAGCTGCTCTCCAGGGTCAAACTTCCTTTGCACAACTCATAGAGTAGATGGGACAAGAACGACAGGATGATCTGGCGGGAGATCCCAGGGTATGCCAAGAGGCCTGTTGGCTGATACACTATGCAATGTGAATTGCGACATGGAGACGGTAGGAGTACCTAGGTACCTAGTCTAGAAATCACCTTGACCGGTCCACCTCTCTACCTATACTTCCCACGTTTTATCATTGATTGCGAACCTCCACTCGCCGGTGTAAATGGCTCCCAATGCAATATTTGGTTCGTATATAGCATTCCTCGACAGCTTGTAGCAGTGTGAAGGTGCAGGTAGATTCTACAGGTATGGAAGTCACAATGAAACCTGTATTGTCTTTAGCTGGCACTTTGACGGCTAGCCCGCCTCTCTCGTTATCCCATTGCTACGTCTTCCTTGTAGCGACTCCTGACAGCCTGCAGCGACCCTTGATGTTACATTATGTATGCAACTAAGGAATACCAAGTACAGTACATGTATAGCCAAAACTTTTGGCCGCTTGTCGCAGTGGATAAATCCAACACTTGACAGCCTGCAGCAATCCTCCGCAGCCTGCAAGCAGCTAGTGTTCCCCGACAGCTTGCAGCTCTTACGTGTATCTTAGGTTAGGCGGCTAAGATGCATAATTAAATAACCTAACATCAAATCATTTTATGTGGTAGGCCGTAGCACACGCGTGTAGTCCCCATTAATGGGAGCGCCTCTTTAACGGTCGCTAGTTCATGGGGCCGGCTTCTGGGTATACCACAAAGCTTTTCAGTACTCACTATCTGGATCTGGTATTGAAGAGCGTAGATCTCCGATGCGTGGCATAAGCCGCTTATTGCAAGGTAACATGGGAAAATGTGAGTGTTGGGCTCAATACCATCGCTTGAACTTAAATTGTATTAAGCAAACCGCAGGGGCCCCGGGCTATACCTGTCAGATATAAGGGATATAAGCTTATTCGGTATATTAACTGAAGGGGTATTCAATGACAGACCCCTGTCAGGATAACAGGGGCTTTTATATATTTCTACCTATAGATGCGGTTATTACTAGAGGAGACATATATAAAGAGACTGATTAATACAATATATTTAACCTAATTATATACTATTGTTTAACGTCACACACAGGCATATAACGCACACGGGCATATAACGCACTTTTTTACACCTCTTATATGCTAACGTAAATAACTTAACTATAATATATATAAATTAGTTAAATTAATTAGAATCCTTTTTATTAGAGGTTTTTATATCTGCCTAATAAGTTTGCGTATTATGTTTAAACTTACCGCAAATATTATATCGCCTTTAACCTATCTACATCTTTTTTGCCAGACAACTACTCTTAGCTTTATTATCCGATTTAACTACCCTATTGCCTCTAAATTCCTATAAAACTTAGGCATCGCCTATTATAAAAGATCTTTTACCTTATAATTATTTATTTTTAGTCTTATAATACTTGCTTAAAATATAATTAGTTTTATAAAGCTTTTTATTTTTTTAATATAATAAAGTATTTTAATATATTAACCTTTATATTATTTTTATAATTAAATTAATAAAATTAAAAATATTAATTAAAAAGCTTAAAAAATAATTTTTAACCTTAGTTTTAATAAAAGTTGACTAATATTTAGTCTTTTTAATAATAATAAGACGTTTTTAAAATCTAAAATTTAAATAAAAGTTTAAAGTTTAATAAAAGTATTTTTACCCTTTTTTATAAATTTAATATAAATATAACCCTTTTAGAATTAAAAAGAATAATTCTAGCTATTTTAAAACCTAATTAAAATATTTCTTTTAATAAATATATATATAAATATATTAAAAAAGCTAATAAAAAAGTCTTACTTTTTAATATAAGTTTAATAATACTATATTAAACCCTTAATATATTTACTATATTACTATTTTAATATATTAAAAAACTAAATTAAAAGGCTAAAGTTTATATAATAAATAAATAAGTATATAAAATATAATAATATTATTAAATTAGTAATATTTTTTAAATTTTATTAAATAATAGCTTTTATAACTATTAAGAATTAAAAAGTAATAACTACCTTTTTTTTAGCCCTAAATATAATTATTAAAATGTTTTACTTATTATATACCTATTTTATTATTAGTCTAGCTATTATTTAAAAGATTTATAGCCTAATTATATAGTAATATGGTATTATAATACTATAATATGAGATAAACTTTGCCTACAAAGATAATATATAGTAGTACTACCTAACCTTAAAAATTAACTACCTAGTTTATAGTAACCTATTTTCTACTTTTAGGCTTGGCTTATTTAAGTCGCCTATATCTTTTAAAGCTTGTAACTACTATTTTAATAGTTATTTTACCTATTAGAAACCCTATTTTATTAAAGTTGTAAATATTATTTATATATATACTATATTTTTCGATTATAAGCTTTATAAGTTTAAACTATTTATAATAACTTTTAAGATTTTTATTAAAAGCTTACTAGTAATCAATTTAATAGTTATAATATGTTTAGAAGTTAGGTTATTATTATATAAAGTTAGAAGCCTAATTAGTTTTAACCTTTAACGTGTTATGTTTGCGTTAAAAAATATTAGCTATTTTTTAAATATATTAAAGCCGGGAGGAAAATGCTTATATATCTAGCTCGAGAATATATTTAGTAATAGTTTCTTTTTTAAATATTATTAGATTTTGCTTTATAATATTTGCAATATTATAAGGCGCGTTACTATCGATTCTTTGCTTTAGTATACGGTTAGAAACGTTGTAAATGTAAGCAAGTTTCTATAGGGATATTTTAGGGTTGCGTTCTTTAGCTTAGATAGCTAGCTGTAGATTAGCTTTTTTAGATTTTAGACCTATTACGTTGTTATAAAGAAATATGCAAGTAAAAGTAAAAGATAAAAGGTTAGTAAAAAGTGCGTTAATGACTTATGTGCGTTAATGACTTGTATGTGACGTTAAAGGTAGAATTATATGGTATTTTACTTAATATATCGCACTATATAAAATTACTAATAATTCTACCCTTGTAAAATATATAAAAATTTATACTAATTAATTAATAACTAAATAAATAAAATAAGTAAAAATAAATAGTTTTAAATTTAAATTATCTTTTAATTAGCTTTATTTAAATTAAAATTAGCTAAAATATATTATTTTATTTATATATTATAAACTAAAGTTAAAAAAAGCTAGATTTTATTTTTATTTATATTATGCTAACAAATTTACTAGTATTTTATA